>SNQJ01S0063086.1:41231-61740 GCA_010110895.2 Picea sitchensis | reverse complement strand
CCATATTTACTTCTTATCAACCATGAAAAAACAATAATGAGTCATATTTACATCAAACAATATTGGATCCATTACCTAAACCTTTGTGCTACAGGGCTTTCTTCAAGGGTTGACATCAATGACAACCAACCTTAATCAACAATATCTATTTTTCAGCAATTTCATAGTGAACTGGTATTTTTTCCTTTTATCCCTAATGGTGAACTATTTTGGAATAATTTTTTATCAGGAGGTTAATAAAGTTATAATGCTTCTCCAAAAATCATTGGAGAAAAATCTAAAATGGTTGTAGTTGATGTTGGCTCATTTCTTGAAAACGGTAAAGCATTTTGACTTGAAATTAAACAAGATTGTTCATGTTAGCCCGGTGCATCTTCCCTAAAACTTTTGTGGCAAATGGACACACAGTTTAAAGGTTATGATGAAAATACACTTTCGTAGTGAAATTGCTACTATAGGAAATTTCACAGTTTGCCAAAATTCGTGGTGAAATATTTGTTTTCTAATTGTCTTCTTTTGTAACTTGATTTTTCCTATGTGCAGTATTTATGATGGTGTTATCCTTTACATTTTATGAAATTAGATTGTACCATACTTGCTTCATATCCAAAAAAATTGATCTGAACGAAGGATTTCAAAGCCTAGTTTCAAGCATGGATATTAGGGTTTTCTTTAATTTGGTAGCTTGTTTTTTCTGGAAATGTTCTATCCTTCACCCACTATGTCAAAAACTTCCTCTATATGCTTTTGGGATTAAAATGACCCAGTTAAACCAAACCCAATTCATAAATGAATGGACCCAAATGACTTGTCAAAGAACACTAGCCCTAGGACCTTGACACATGGTATTTAAAGACCAAGACATGACTAGGAGACTCAAAAATAAATATAACAATATGTCTAAACATTTTTACACTTATACACACACTATCATAGGCTCCAAATGGGGATGATGTCCTCCCTACGAGGAAAAAAAGAACTTGTTGACCCATGCCTGATCCATTGGGCTGCTCCCAAATTGAAGATTGCAACCTGTACCATTCCTCAACTGAACCAAACACACTCTTCAAAATGAAAACCAAAATTGTACACTGCTACAAACTGGAATTTGAAGATGAAAACAAACATGTTGAAAGGGATGCTCAAAGTTGTGAGCTTATTAAAAACACTCCTACCTACTAACTGAAACAAAATCTTCTCAATCAAGTTAAATCAAATACCCAGTGCAACCATGCAAGTGTATTGTCCATTGATTGACCTCCTTGTATGTCTTTATTCATGGATAAAAGGAAAGACCTTCTCAATGGAAACTCATCTAAAATTTTGAAAACAAATTCAACATTTAAAAAAATTGAAATCTTAGGCCCACTTACTGACTCTAGACATGTTGCAAAAGGATATTCAAAAAAATACAAAATACTATCATCCTGTATCAACCCTCTAACTGCATTCCTACTTCCATGCATTTCAATTTGATAACTGTCTTGAAAGGGATGAAAATTTTGATGAGACTACTGCAAACATAAATCTTATGGGCAAGAAAACAATGCTAGTTGTAATACTAACTCTTCATCATCCTTGTTTTCAGATTCATAGTTGACCAATGGCTAAATGTTTTGACTAATAAGACCCTCCATATAACAAGATATAGGATCATGAAAAACATGAGAAGAATCCTACTGATTTATAATGTTTTCATCTTGTTTCAGTGAACCAATGTGATTTTTCATCAACTCACACTCATGTACTTCATTATTTATTTCAAAATTTTATTTTAGCAATTTGAATGAAGAAAAACACAAAGGTGAAGAATTACCTTTAGCTAACTCACAACTTTCTTCATGTTCAATGTCATAACTATGATATATAGGTTGGCTGCTTCCATCAGACTATTGAAACGAATCATTTTCTAATGAAGTTAGTTGTTCTTGAAAATCGGCTTCACTATAATCATCATATTCATCATATATAGGTAAACCAGAAAACTCTGCATTTTGTGACAAATTATTTTCATGAAAACCAATATCCTTTTTATCTCCTACTTCAAAAACTGAGTATAAGTGATCTTGAGAAAAATTTGGATATTTGACATCCTGTGAATCATTAAAATAAAATGAAACTTCCTAATATTTAAAATCAACAGTAAGAAAATTTGGGACAGTAGACTTCTTTTCAAGAAGTGGATCATGGTATTTTGAAAAACCATCATTATTGAAAGCTTCAAGAAAATGTATGGAACAATCAATATTTTTCTCATACACTTCACCATCGTCCTTTGTATTTAAAACTTCATCCAAAATCTGATTTGGGAGCTTCTCTCATACTTGAATATTATCCTCTATTTCATGAGCATAAAAAATCATATGTTTCAAGGTAACATACATCCTCTCCATTAGAAGGAAAGCTAGATCTGGATGAAAATTTGTTGCATAACACAACATGCCGACAACTTTAGAGGGTTGGATATATTTTGGCATATTGTAATAGAAACTGAAAAAATATCCTATTGAACATAAAGATGCTTTCATCTTTCTTCCTCTTCATAGCATGAAACTCAGAAAGATGTTGATCCCATGACTTCCTCTCACCCCAAAACCTCAAAAAGAAATCCTGCAGTTCCTCCCATGAACTAATTGATTCAAGATGAAAATTCCTAAGCCATTCCTTAACATCCCCTTGCATTGACTCACAAAAAACTCTCATACAAACATCATCATGCTAAATTTCAAAGAGATCTATACAATTCACAAAAGCTTGGACATGCTTTTCAACTGAAGGTTGAAAAGTCCTCCATCAAATATGGGAAGGTATTTATAATGCTTCGTAGGATAATCATGAAGGGCATGAAGCAATTGAAGTGGTATGTATCTATATTGGATATTAGAGGGTTTAAAATTATGTATAGGAGGCATTACATCAGCCTTGATCTCATGAGGCTCGCCAACTTGATCATTGATATCAAGTTATCCAGATGAAGGATCTTGTTCAAGATTAGCTATGCAAGGAGGAAATGTATTTACATATTTTAAAGAATGATATACAAGAGTATTTCTCTGGTCTTTATTTGAATGCAGTAAGAAATGGAAAATTATTTTATTACTTCCAGGAAAGGACAAGAGGTAATTGATAAAAAAGAATATTACATCTTGGAGATAACTCGAACTTTGATACCTAGATATTTTTCCCTTCATGTTTCTGTCAACAAGGCTCGTCTTGCAGCAGAGTCTTTGAATTTGATTGAATCACTATTGGAGTATTGAAGTGAATGACGCACAACCTCTTTATGTTTGGCCTTTTTTCACCATCAAAAGTCAAATTTGATATTTGTCACTCTTTCCCAGGGAATATTTCACCTTCACTCCCTAGCAATGGCATCAAAATGTTATCACTCTATAATTTTCCTTGGTTGAGAGAGGAAAACTCAGAGGTAACCACAAACTAACTTTCATATTGGAAGTCATCCCTTCTAACCTAGAGAGGGATCTCTCTTACAACTCAGTCACTAAGAAGACTGGTTATATCAAGCACAATGGCTAGATCTTCAGTGGATAAGGTAGGACTTTAAATATGTGATTGATATGGTTGAGGGAAGGACCATTGGGCATGGAGTCTAAGATTGAAAACATAAGAAAAGTTGATCAATAATGGATGAATGAATAATCAGGTTACAAAGGAAATATAGGCAGTGTCTTTTTAGTCACAAATTTTCATTGTAGTATGGTGAAATATTAAAGAAAACAATCCATTACATCAGAGCATCTAACTATGGATGAATTATAATGTAAATTTTAGAAGAACAAAGATGAAGTATTCAACTGTCATAATTCAGAGCATATAACATGAATTATGAACTATATCTTTCAATCAAATACTGAAGAATAAAATTAAAATGATAACCTGAGAAAAGAGAATATACAGATAAGATAAAAACATAGACTTCAAGAAACTATAATAGGAATATTTGATGCTGAAAATTATGTACTTTTGTATTATTCATCTTTTGTTTAATTCCAAGAAACAAAGTACAATGCACAAGAGTCTATTCCTCTACCACTTGAACCCATCTACCCTTCTTTTCATTACAATATATAGGCTTACATTACATTCTAGCTCAAGATGGTCGAAATATTTAGGTTTTCCAAATTTAGGAGTTACAAATGAATAATAACCAATTACAACAGACTCGTATATTTTAGGGTTTAGTTATTTTAGCTAATTTATACATACAAATCTCAACAAATTACACTATTTGAGGGAAAAATAAATCATTCTTCAAGTATTCATGGTGATTTAGCATGCTACATGCAACTGGAATTCGAGTAACCTTGATCTATGTTGATTGTACCATTTCGCACCGAACTGGGAAATTTGTTTTGAAATCTTTGTTTTCAACAATTTCATAGAGAACTGGTAATTTCAAATTTTATAACAAATGGCGAACTAGGTTGGTTTGTTTCCTTTTTAGAGGGTTAATAACATTAAAATTCTCCTCCACAAAACATTTGAGAAAAACCCAGTTCACGGTTCTTGAGAAAAAACCCAAAATGGTGGTGGTTGATGATGACTCATTTCTCGAAAATCGTGAAGAATTTCGACTTGAAATTAAAACGTTTTGTTCATCTTACCATAATGCATATTCCCTCAACATTTTGTGGAAAACAAGCACACGGTTTAAAATATATGACGAAAATACACTTTCGCAACGAAATTGATGCTACAGGAAATTTTACAACGTGCCAAAATTTGTTGCAAAATCTATGTTTTCTGACTGTCTTCCTTTGTAACCTGATTTTGACTATGTGAAGTCTTTATGATGGTGTTATCCTTTTCATTTTCTAAAATTATACCTTACCATACTTGCTCCATATCCAAAAAAATGATCTAAACGGAGGATTTTGAAGCCTAATTTCAAGCATGGATATTAGGGTTTTCTTTAAATTGGTGGCTTGTTTTCCCAAATGTTCTATCCTTCACCAAATATGTCAAAATATTCCTCTGTATTCGTTTGGGATTAATTTGACCCAATTAAACCAAACCTATTTCATAAATGAATGGACCCAAATGACTTGTCATAGAATACTAATCGTAGGACATTGACACATGGTCTTTAAAGACAAAGACATGAGCACAAAACTCAACAATAAATATAACAAGATGTTTGGACATTTGTACAATTATACACACACTAAAAACACGTATTATGATAATTTCAACACCATGGGGACCATGCTTTTCCAACCTAGCCTAACCCTGACGTGACATGTGGCTACTGGGACACCATCCCAATGGCCTACTTATACCTTCGAACAACAACACCCAATCTAGTGGCCCTGCTAGAACCCAGAAGCATGGAACTTCCACAACCTACCACATGGAAAAAACGTGGCCCTATCAATTCCTTCTAATTGAATGACACTTGTCACCCATAAATGTCATGGACTGCGCCCTCAAAGGGCCAAATTACCATGACAAGTGACATACCCTCCACATGGCCTAACATCGTAGACACGTCATCACACCACACATGAATTTTCCATTCAGATACTAACATGTGTCCACTTTGTATTGGATCAACGAATCATCCTTGACCACTCCAAGCCTAGGAGGGAAGGTTGGAATCATACCTAGGAACCTTACCACATTGAGCTCCCGGGCCCTGTTTCCACTCTTTAACATGAAGTGGCATCATTTTTTCCATTGCATCGGTGAATGGTTGAATGCCAATTGATGATCATAGCATATTATTGGTGAAATGGGAAAGAATACTGGATAGTCGATATGTCGAATCATCGAAGTATCATGAGATTCCTCATGGTAATCAATATGAAATCTCGATGGGACGATACCCAATAATAGGGTCATGTCTCTTGATTCCTTCCCCTTTCCTTTTATGAATCAGTGCTAAAGTCTCATATGGGAGGAAATCACTTGTGACCATTCAATTTGGAGAAGGTTAGATCTCCACCATTAAACATGGTAGGTTGATGACACGTATCCTGAGGAAATCAACACCATGGGGACTATTCTTTTGCAACTTTTCCTAAATACAGCGTGACATGTGGCTATCGAGGTATCGGCCCTCCATAATACTTATACCTTCGAACAACAACACCTGATCCGGTGGATGCACTATCACTCTAAACACGCGGTGCTGCTAGAACCTACCACATGGAATAACACGTGGCCCTATCGTTGTTTTCCAATTGGATGGAAGTTGTCACCCATAAATGTCATGGAACGCACCCTCAAAGGGCCAAATTACCATGACACGTTGCATACCCTCCATGTGGACTGACATGGTATACATGTCATCACACTGCACATGATTGATCCATTCAGGTACTCACACTTGTTCCCTTTGTATTGGATGGATGGTGTCATCCTCAACCACTCCAAGCATACAAGGGGAGGCTAGAACCACATATAAAATCCTTTCCCCATCGAGTTATCATGTCATTGGGACCCCAGGCCATGTTTCTCCTCTTTTACCAACACTTAGAATCCTCTATACCAATATCTCAGGTGTTGTCTCACCACTGAACTAGGATGTCGACCCACGAGGGTGCTGAGCCATCGTGTATTGACCTTCCGAACACAATATTGTATACATAGAACTTGATATCTAGGGATTCCAATATCTCGGTATACTCAAGGAACAATACCACTTACTATGCTTATCACAACAAATATACAATTAAGATATCTCGACCTCTAGATCTAACGGATAAGGTTAAATGGATTTAAACCCAAACCTCCATGCATATTATTGGCATCGCACCTTGCAACATAGGTTGATCACACTATAATGGTGTCAACATGTGGTTGATGATGTGTTAGCACACGTGGCATGGAAATTTTCAACTAACATCATCACGTTATCCGATTTTTATGGATTTCTATGCAAAACCCCCAAATCTATTTAACACTTGGAATCACTCACATCATAACATGGTTCCTATTGCCATTCTCCACATGTACCAACCATATTGTGGCACAATGCCCCTTGTTGTCGAGGTTTCAAGACATTTGAAAGAGATGAAATCGTGGCTAACTCTCGTGGGGTTAATCATCTTGATATTCCCAACATGAACCCACCAGGTTTAACGATGTATATCTAACCCTATCCAAATCCAATGGTCACAAGCTATTTCCTCCCATATGAGACTTTAGCACCGATTCATAAAAGGAAAGGGGATGGAACTAGGAGCCATAACCCTGCTCCTAGGTATTGCCCCATCAAGATTTCAGACCGATTACCACGAGGCATATCTCGGTTCTTCAATGATCCGGTATCCTGACTAGCTGATATTGTTTCACGTTTCCCCAATAATATTCTATGATAAATAGTTTTAATTCAATCCTCCGCCTATCCAACGGGTAAAATATCTCACGCACTTATAAAGGAACTTCGATGAGTAAATATCATATCTTTATAAGGTTTGGATTTAAGATAGTTGTAACTGTCTTGTGCTCCATTACAACTATATCATGACTTTATGAGTATTTAATGACAATTAATGAAGAATTGAGTGAAAATCTTTCATATCCCAGGGCATGACCTCGATGAGAGTTCCACACTCTAGTCACCCAAAAACCAGATGCTAACAATTTTCATCCCTGTGAGACTGTAACTGACACACTAGAATAACATGTCACATCTATGTCACTTTCACATGGTGGAACCACCTTAGTTAATGAAATTTCTAAGGAAAAGGGAAGTGGAACCTTTCCGTGAAACCATTCCCCATCAAGTTACCAGGGCACCGACATATTGAGACTCTCCCAAATGGAATACATGCACGAAAACCTTACATGGTCTAGTACTCTGTTACTATGGACGATAAACTCCCTCTTGAGCTTAGTTACAATATCGATGATCGAGATATCTCAAACAATAGAGATAACGACTGTCATTCAAGAGCATCTTCAAATAATGGGTAGCTCAATTAAATAATTCATTGATACCTTGGTTTCCATATATTTCGATATCCCAATTATTATAACATTATATTAGATCATCCTTTTCTCCCCAAAGATATAATTCTAGCCTATTGGAAATAATTTTGATATAGTATTTGGTAATCTACTTCCCCTTGCACATTTAAAACAATCCTAATTGTCTTGTCCTCCATTAAAACTATGTCATGATTTTATGAACATTTAATGAAAATTAATGAAGGATCGAGTGAAAATATTTAACACATTGATCCTCCCCAATTTTTTCATAAGCGCATGAAGGAAAGTTTCATACTATTAGGAAATCCTGATTGCTTAAACCCAAAAGTATTAATTCATATAATTTTCTGTGACGTTTCCTTTCACTAGTTAGTAAACTAGAAAATATTTTTAATTGTTTACAAACATGTTAGTTGTTTCATTTAAATAAAACTTACACTTTTTCATTTACTTGTAGGAATTTGTAGACAAAATGACTCAAAGAAGAAAACCAAAACAAAAAAATGAAGATGAAGACGACATTGAAAAAAAAACCAATTCAACATTTTTCTCTGATACTACATTCAACATGGGCATGAGAAACATTATGGAGTGGATCCAAATTTATGCATTCTTTCAACAAGGGTATTTTGTTGAGGAATATAAATCACATGCCGATGATTTGGTTGATATTAAAGCATCTAAACTTTATGAAATTGTTGCTAGGACAACTATTTTATCCTGTTATGGCATGGTATGATGGATGATCTCCCATATTGATATTTCTACATGCGTTGTTGTTAATTCATCATGCCAAGTTGTTAGTTCCTTTAGGAATGAATATTTTAATAATATGTATAGGTTAATCCCACCCATAGTTAGGCTTGATGACAGTTTCATTAAGGAAAATGTTGAAAAGGAGGAAGTGAAAATAGTTGAGTTGATTAAATAATGGTGGTTTGACCTTGATTCTTTCAAAGTCATAGGTGAAAAGATATACCATTTCCCTAAATTGAAGAAAGAACCTATGTTAGTTTCCATAATGCTTTGTCGTCTATATGGTGAGAAAAATTCTTCCAAATTCAAGTTGGGTTGGGTCCCTCTCATCCACCAAGTTCTTGCAAGGAATATTTTCAATTGGGCTCATATACTCTTTGCCAATCTTAAACAAGAAGTGAAAACCTATCAGGAAGCTCCTCCAGGATACTATCTAGGGTTATTTTATGTATGCTTATTTGGTATATTCCATCTGTGGAGTCACCCCTTTCCCTGTTTTATCTTGGAGTTGGTATCCATATGAGGAAGAAATTCATTTATATTGTTCTAAAATGTGGGAAATAAACTGCAAAAAATATTTTTATGATATCTGTAATTTTTTCATGATTCCCTTGCATTTTATTTTGAAAAACCTGCCAGCTCCAAGATTTAGTCAAGAGGATATGGATTCCATAAAATAAATTTGTGATTGTTTTATAGATGAATAATTTTCATACATGAGTAATTTTTGTTGTGAAGGGACCCCTCATATCTTGGTCGGATATGTCCCAAATAGGCTAGCATTAAGATTGTCAGTGTCAACATTGCAGTCACTTTGGCTAAAAATTAGAAAAAATAAATGGACTAATTTCCTGATTTCACTAGGTATTTATACCTTGTTAAATGAAAAACATTCTCAAAAAGAGGTTGAATTACTAGATGGAATCTAGTTGGCCCAAGGATATTTTAAGATACATGATCCAAAAAAGGTTGTCAAAAAACATTGTGCTATAGTCAAAAGCAAAACATATATTCATGAAGACAATCCTTTTAACCTTTTTTTTCCAGAGAGCCATGAACTTCCATGAAGTATCCCAAATAGTTGATGCCATAAGAAATAATGATAATTTGTTGAACTTCACTAAATGACAAGTTAAGAGGAAGAAATATTTTCTTAAGGAAAAGAATACAAAATATGAAAATGTATAAATTGAGGAAGATGAAGAAGAAGATAAAAATGAAACAGAACCAGTTGATAATGCTTCTTCAAAAAGAATAAAAGTAGACAAATATTCACAATAAAAAGTTGTAACATTAAAATAAGATTCAAGCACAACAAATACCCAAACTCCTGCCAAAGTAATTGAAGCAAACATAGAGTTGAACACCAACACAGACATGGAGTTTTCCCACACAACACTCATTCATATTACTGATCCTGTCAATACTACTCCCATAAACTCAATTCCAGGAAGGTTGATTCCCAGTTTTTTTGATCTTGATATCATTTCACCTATACAAGATATTGTTCCATTTTTAGACAATTTTGTCTTTGATGAAAAAACCAAAATTATAGAAAAGAGAAAGTCCAAAAAGAGGAAAATGGCCCATCATGAAGAAACCACAGAAGAACTAACTCAACTATGGAATGTTTCAAATTTGGATGATTACGAATTTGCAGAGGAAGCTGATGATTCCTTAAGGGAATTTGCCAATGCAAATAAATGGTCTGTGAGTATATTAACCAACCAGCTAAAGAAAGAGAAGAACAAAGTAAAATATCTTCTAGAACAATAGAGGATACAAGAATACAATTGCTCATGGAAAAATGAATCTCAAGTCAAAGTTGTCATAGAAGAAGACAATCTTTCTTAGAATACCATTGCATAGTTGACAACAAAAATAGATGAAAATAAAATTGAACATGACACATAGGTAGTCAGATTTCTTGTAGAAAAATAAAAAATCAGCAAATATTATGACAACAAGATAGAGACCTTGACTTCTCAACTAGAAGAAACAAAAATAAGAATTGAGAGTTCATAAATACTAAGGAAAGAAGCAATGGAGCTTAATGCTAAATTATCATTTTAATCACAAGTATTGTTCTATTCAATATTGTATGCCATTCAAGAACAACATGAACAAATCCTGGAGTTTTTTGTTGAGTCTCAGTTACAATCTAAAAAAAAAAAATATCTCCAAGCTATTTTTTATAATTTGAAAATATGAGAGGCACAAAGAACCAGTTTTCCACTAAGATTCTCCAAAATGTCCGAAGAAGAAAAAATCCAAATACTAGCTTCACTTTATTATTGGCAAGCAAGTTGTTTGTTTTCATAGAATTTCATTGAGGAAACAAGTACAAATTGTTTAGTCTTATGGGATTCAGTAGTAGATATCATTGAAAAACATGAATTGCCTCATGTGCAGTTTATTAGAAAATGAGTTCCATTATCAAAGTGTCTTACAGATTTGCAAAAACAGGTAGACTCAGGGACAAACAATATCAACAACTTGAATTTATGGAATATTGAAAGTGGTCAATAGCTTCTCAATCATCCAACAAAATGTTCAAAAAGAAATTGACAGTTTCTTATCCAATTTTTCAACCAAACGAGAGGAAATTGCTAAGAATATTTATCAATGTAAATTAAACAAGGAAATTCCCCAACCTCCATTAATTGCAACCATGTTAGAAGAAGTTTCCTTATGGAAAAATCAGGGACAAATGCAAGTGGAAAAAGTCATCACGTGTGTTACTAGAGTTCAACAAAATATATGTCCTTAATGTCATCTATCAAATCAATTTAAAATATTTGGGCCTATTGATTCAATGCAAGGGAGGAATTAGTTACATAATTTTGCATCTTCTCTCATATTTATTGTAATTTTGTACAGAAAAATGGGATTGGAATTTCTAGAGAGAAGGCTATGTGCACTATTGTAAAAGCCTTACTCTTTTAAGTTTTGAGGACCTGGAAGTGGCAACGGATCTATGATGTTTTACTAGTTTTAGTACTATTATTCAACACTAACTTAATTCTTATTTTGAAAACCATTCCTCTCTTTTGTCAGGTATATTTAGGAATGGAAGCTTTATGTTCTCAGTTTCTACACTCTTGTTAGAATTTTGAGAAAATTTTGTTGTTCATTCTTAAATGAATTTGATCATAAATAATCTTGAATTGAACATGAGTATGCATATTAATTCTTATTAAGTAACTATTTTCTCTACTTGTTATTTATATGCATAAGTCTAAACTGGTGTTTTTTCTATAAGAACGTCTTTTAAGATCTGACAGTCCATCCTTATTTCATGTTGAATTTACATTATTGAATATGAGTATGTTGATTGGTATTTTATTGGTAACTATATACTAATTTAAAACTAAGATACATATATGTTAATAGTTTTCAAGTTATTTGAACTATTTTGTGACCTGATAAATCATTTTTATCTCATACCCATCTTCAAATTTACTCTTGCTTCTCACTAGAATACTATGAACTATTTCTGGATTCTAGTAAGAATAGTGTAGTTTTAGAATAATGATTATATTAGTTCCTTCTTTCTCTGCACAATAGCTTAGAAGAGATTCAAGGAAACTCTTGTTTCTAGGAGAAACGTTCCTTAATGGCAACTGAGCCCACATACAGCTAAGGATCGCAATCCCAAATGATTATAGGCCTAATTGGGGCTTTGATTGTGTGATTTCTCCACTTTATTTGCCAACAATTTTTCCATGTATCAACACATGTCAAAGTTTAGAGATAGAGGTAGAATAGAAACAATGAAAAGTGATGCAGGAGCATCGTCATCAAAGCACAAGTGGAAGACAACTCAATGCCCTAGCCTGCATTTTGAAGTTATTTTTGAATATTAAAGATGGCATGTCACGAAGTATCTGAAAAGATTGTAATTAAAGAGAATGTTAAATGTTTATAGGTTGAACCATCGCATGATATTGATGGGGATTGTATTTATTTTAATGTTGTAGTTGGCAGTACAGATTTGAAGCATTCACTCTTATCTGTTTGTACTGATCATTTATTGTAATAAATCCTTAGTAGTTGAAATATTTTAATTTGATAGGATAGTACTAAGGTAGTCAGAGGGAAAATCTCTATGAGCCATTTTGTATAAATAAATATATGTATGCCCAAATGTGGTTGTTGTAATTTAGTTGAA
The DNA here is from genome assembly GCA_010110895.2 of Picea sitchensis. Taxonomy (NCBI): domain Eukaryota; kingdom Viridiplantae; phylum Streptophyta; class Pinopsida; order Pinales; family Pinaceae; genus Picea; species Picea sitchensis. The sequence continues at coordinate 48,857 of SNQJ01S0063086.1, read as the reverse complement.
GGTTGCTATTGAAATATTATTGTAGCTGAAATTGTTGAAGCTTATTGAGGTTGTATGAGACCATGTACATATCATTTGAATGAATATAACATAGAAGCGTTGATCCAAATGTTTGGTGTTGTTGTTATTGTTTCTATATGAATGAATGAATGGTAGGATTTTTGTTTAGTTGCAATTCTTTGTTATTACTTGTTCTCATGTATACATGAATTACATCATTGAATGTATGAATCTGTGAGATATTAGATAATTTTGAATTGTTTCTCTTCTACGACAAAGTTCAAGTATTGCATAGTGTCTGCAAGGTGTGTGTTGACATATTCTCTTTCGACTCAGAATCTTAGGAGAGATAACGTGAAGTTTTTATTTGCAAAGAGTGCATAAGTTTATGCAAGGTGTGCGTTGACATAGTCTGTTTTGACTCAGAAGTTCAGGAGGGATAGCTTGAAGATGTGCATAGGCGGAAATGAACTCAGAGTCATATTGTTCAGGAGGAACAATTGAGCCATATAAGAATTGTTGCAAGGATTTCACTGCCTCTCACAAAGAAGTTAAGTCGTGGAGGAAAACATGTTGCAAGGCATGCACAGGGACAATTTCGACTAAGTGTTAAAGAAAAATCTCTAAGGAGTAAAAGTTCGAAGGAGGAACAAGATCAGAAGAGATAGTGGGGGAGAATTCTTCAATAGGGAGGAGCCCTTTTAGATTTCACAAATTAACGAGAAAGATCCGTTTAGGAGGGAGTGGGATCATTCCAGACTGTCAAATCTGGGAGAGTTTCACGGAGGATAGATGTGGAGTCTTTCAACACTTTGTGGTTCAGATATTTTGAAGTGTTGAAAATATTTTTGAAGTCCTCAAGCCGCGAAGTAATCCCAGTCGTTGGTTGCAATGAGGATATGTGGAAGCAGATCAAAGAGTTCATTAGAAATAACTCCAACAGTCTTGTGTGGAGAAAGAGAAAAGTTCACAAAGTCACGTAGGACGAAGTAGATCTAGACCGTTGGGTCCAGGAGAATACGTGGTGGAGATCTGTGTACTTCGGAGGAGAAGCACTTCAGATAAAAGCTAGGGAGGAGTGTTCAAACTCTCGAAGACGAAGTCGTGAATGGGATGAGAATGAGGTCATAGCCTATGGTCATATTGAAGAAGAGCCTAGTAGAGGAGCTATTTCTCAACACTCAGTGTTACCAGAAGCACCAGAGAGCGGGGTCGTGGGTGAATAGAACCAACGTAGGTAACAACAAGGGACCTGCGAGACTTAAATTCTTGGTCTATTAGAGGCTAGAAGAGATAATTAGGCTGAGGTATTTAAAGATCCTTGACCGGGAGGTCGCAGAACCCCAAGGAGAGAAGGGAGGGGGTTGCATCAAGTGGTATCGAAGAAGAAATTTTCTTCCAGATAGCAGGAAAAGGTGAGAAGGTGAAAAGAGATAGTCTAATACCATCAAGTGGTATCAAAGCCACATATTTAATTTATGTAGCCAATAATAGGTTGTTTGATATCATCAAGTGGTATCAAAAGGAGAAGTTTCTTTTGAAGCTCTGTGTGAAAGAACTGTTCAGCACCATGCCGCCTAGAAGATGTGCAGAGACACCTGTATAAAATCAAGTTTTGGAAAGGGAAATGAGAGAAATTCATGCAAGGTTATATTCTATGGAGGCAAAACAAAGGAGAGCACCTAATGTTGGAGACGTCAGTGATGCAGAGGGAGAAGAAGTAGAAGTTTAAGAAGTTGTAGCAGAGGATGTTGCAGAAGAACGCTTGCATAAAGTTGTTGTGAAATTGGGAGCTAGAGAAAATATAGACATCCCAATGTATGAAGTCAATTTAGATGTTGAATAATTGCTTGATCGGATAAGATCAATGGACAAGTAATTTGACTATGAAGACGGTGATGAGGAGAACAAGGTAAAACATGATATCACCATATTGAAGGGACATGCAACACTGTGGTGGGATGAACTCCAGGATGACAAAAGATGCAAAGGAAAACAAAATATCAAGAATTGGGATAGAATGGTAGCCAAGTTAACAACTAAATTCATACCCAAGCACTATCAGATAAATTTGTTCAGGAAGTTGTAGAACCTGAGACAGAAGGGAATGAGAGTGAAAGAGTACACATAGGAATTCTATAAGTTGAACATCAGGGCTGGATAGAGAGAAAAAAATGATGAAAAGGTTTCCAAGTATATAAATGGCCTGAGATATGAAATCCAAGATGAAATTAGCATGATAAGAGTAAGGACAATAGAGGAAGACTATCATATTGCACTAAAGGCAGAAAAGAAGTTGGCCAGAAAACATAGTCAACGAAGCAAAGGAAGAAGTCTAAAGAAAGGTAAAGAAATTGTCCATGACAAGGCATAGAAGTCCAAAGGTGAGACTAGAAAACCACACAATCACTCAGAAAGTGGAGGAAGTTCCAGAGGGACACAGTATGGTGGAAAAAACACTTTTCCTCAAGGAAGAGGAATAGGCATAAAAGGAGAGGTGAAGTGTAATGCTTTTGGAAATATAGGACACATGTATTGGGAATGTCCTGAGAAAAAGAAATAAGTAGGAGGAGAAGCTCACATTTCGGAAGCGCAGAGGCAGAATGTTGAGGTAGAAGGTGTAGAAGATGGGAGATCCTTAGTGATGAATAAGGTTCTCTTGATGCCAGAGTCAGAAGTGAAAAAACCAATGCAGAGGAACAATTTGTTCCTAACTGCTTGCAATACTAAAGATAGGGTATGAAAGGTGATAATTGATAGTGGGAGCATTAATAACTTAGTATCCACATAAATGGTGGATAAATTGGAATTGGAGACAACTGCACATCTGAGTCTGTATAGAGTCGCATAGTTGCAGAAAGGTCACCAGATAATGGTAACTAAACAATGCCTAGTTGAATTTAATATAGGATGATATAGAGATGAGATTTTGTGTGATTTAATTCCCATTGATGTATGTCATGTTTTGTTGGGGAGACTATGGAAGTTTAACAGGAATGTCATTCATGATGGGAGGAAAAATAATTATACTTTGGAGAAGAATGGTAGGACACACATGCTACTACCAATCGAGGATAAGAAGGTGAAGGAAGAATCCAGTACAAGTATACTTCACATGAGTGGGAAGGAACTCCTAAGTGAAGTAAAGAAGGAATAGGAGATGTATTTTGATGTGGTGAGGAAGCCCAAAGTCATCCTTACAAGAACTTCTATGGATGATCTGCCTAAAGAAATTCAGGAGCTATTAGAGAATTTTTCTGACATAGTAGTTGATGAGTTACCTCACTCATTGCCACCCATCAGGAGTATCATCCATCACATTGATCTAATACTAGGAGAGATTTTACCGAACAAAGCAACATACATATTGACACTTGAAGAGAATGAAGTGGTAAAGAGACAAGTCTAGGATTTGATGGACACGAGTTTAGTCAGAGAGAGATTGAGTCCATGTGCAGTACCAACTGTGTTGAGTCCGAAAAAGGATGGAGTATGGAGAATATGTACAGACTCAAGAGACATAAACAAAATCACCATTAGGTACATATTTCCTTTGCCTAGGATGGATGACTTAATGGATTGTTTGAGTAGAGAAATTTATTTTTCAAAGATAGAATTGAAAAGTGGATATCCCCAGATAAATATGAGAGAAGGTGATGAGTAGAAAACAACCTTAAAAAAAACGAAGGGTTGTATGAGTAGCTTGTTATGCCATTTGGCTTAAAAAATGCCCCGAGCAATTTTATGAGGTTGATGAATGAGGTATTGAAAGATTTCATTGTTAAGTTTGTGATTGTATATATGGATGATATATTAGTCTTCAGTAAAACTGAAAAAGAGCATTTGAGACACTTAACATTAGCGATGAGAAGATTACAGTGGGAGAAGTTGCTGATAAATCCGAAGAAGTCCTCTTTTATGAAGACATAACTTATTTAATTAGGTTGTGTGATCTCTTCAAATGAATTGAATATGGATCTAGAAAATTTTAGAGAAATCAGAGAATGGCCATCGCCAAGAAGAATATTTGAGGTGAGAAGATTCCATCGATTAGCAAGTTTCTATTGGAAGATTTCAATGGAATTTGTACACCAATGATGGATATAGTGAAGAAGAGACACAAGTCCTTCAAATGGATAGAAGAAGATGAGAAAGGTTTCAAGATATTAAAGGAGAAGATAACAGAACAACCGATTCTAGTCTTTCCATATTTCGGGAAGACATTTCAAGTAAGATTTTATGCTAGTGGAGTAGCAATTAGAGCAGTCTTAAGCCGAGACAATAGAACAGTTGCATATTTCAGTGAGAAGTTGAATGAAACTAATATAAAGTACTCCACATGTGATAAATAATTTTATGCAATAATTCAAGGCTTGAATAAATGGAAGCACTACCTTGTACCAAAAGAGTTTGTTTTGTATAGCGATAATCTGTTAAGAACCAAATATCAATATAGCATAGAAAAACCTTAGAAAAAGTACTTAACGCCTTGAAAAAGAGATAATTTCAGATATTAAGCCTCTTAGAGGGGGAAACCTCCTTTTATCCCACTTAAATGTTCCAGTACAAGATGATTCAAAATGAAAAAGTCTCCTTGGTATATATAGGAGACTAGGAGGTATAATTACAACTAATGGCCTAAAGACGACATAAATAAAATAACATTACTAATATAATATGCCCCAATTAAGGGGAAATGAGCCAATATTAGGGCTTAACATGCCCCTCCCCTTGAGACAAGTGTTGTCTGCAATGCTTGAGTAACTCTGGATGCTTCTGTATAAAAGAGACTCATCTTCCCAGAGGTGAAATCTTGACCCATTAGTTTCCTCCATTTAATGAGATACTGAAATGGATCTATTCCTTAGAAAGTGAATTCTTGTGTCAGTGATAAATTCAAGATCCAATATGATTTTACCTTCCTCATCAAGTTATGGAAGTAAAGTTTGAGCTAGGATATTGTCTGGCGCTACTTTGGCATGAAACATGGAAGCGGGTGTAATGCATTGAAGATGGGAAGCTGTCTGTATGCCATAGTACCAATATTTTGCAACTGCTTATAAGGGGCCATAGTACTTTAGTGATAATTTAATATCCTTCTTGGATTACTTGAGGACATGTTTGTATCATTGTAGTCATAAAACACCCAATCCCCTACTTCAAAACTTCTTTCCTCGATGTTGATGCTTGTTGTTTCATGCGATTATGTACCATGGTCAGTTGTCCTTTTAAGATTTGGAGAACTTCTTGTTTATTCTTGATGTGATCTTCCACTTCTTGAACCTTAGATTTTATTTTTAGAGAAGAGTGATGGAAGGAATTGTAAGGTATGCTCATAAAAGTGCCATAAATGGTGTCATTTTGTTGGAACATGGAAGTGTTATACCACCATTACGCCAAGGGTAACCATTTGAACATTATGTTTGTTTATCAGGAGACCTTAAAGCAACAGAAGGTGTACTTCTAGACATTTGTTCACTATTTTGGTGTCCATATTGAGGTTGATAGGATGAGATATGAGCCAATTGAGTACTCAAACAGAAATAATTTAGTCCAAAAAATGTCCATTGAAGATGGGATCTACGTCACTTACAATAATCTTTTGAACATAATGTAGCTTTTGAACTATCTCCATGAATGGAGTAAGAGCTGTACTATCTTTGAAGGGATGAGAAATTTTTAAAGGTGTGTGTATGTTAGAACCAAACATCAATATAGCATAGAAAACCTCATAAAAAGTACTCCAACACCTTGAGAAAGAGATAATTCAGATAATAAGCCTCTTCGGGGGCAACCTCACCCACTTAAATGTTCAAGTACAATATGATTCAAAATGTAAATGTCTCCTTGGTATATAGGAGACTAGGAGGTATAATTACCTGGCCAATGGCCCTAAAGCCGACATAAATAAAATGTACTAATATATAATATGCCCCAATTAGGTGTGAGCCAATAAATGAACAGCATGCACTTTGAGAAAAGTGTTGTCATAGCTTGAGTAACTCCTAGATGCTTCTGTATAAAAGAGTGATCTTCCCAAGTGGAATCTTATTTGGTAGTTTCCTCTATTTAATGAGATATAAAATGGATCTATTCCACCATTCGTGAATTCTTGTGTGTTGATGGCTTTAGGCTCAATGATTTTTCCTTCCTCGTCAAGTTATGAATATATAGTTTGAACTGGGATTTTTTGGCCTATAACCTTCTTTAAGCATGAAACATGGAAAGCTTGGGTGTGCCTTTTCATTGAATCACGGGCAACTCAATTTGTATGCCATAGTACCAATCTTTTCCAACACATTATAGAGACCATAGTACTTTGGTGATAATTTGTATCATTATACAGCTTGCTTGAGGGGACATGCATTTGTATGGTTGTAGTCTAAAACACCCAATCCCCTACTTCAAAACTTCTTTCCTCCCAGATGTTGATCTACTTGTTGTTTCATGCAATTTTGTGCCATGGTCAAGTTGTCCTTAATATTTGGAGAACTTGTTGTTGATTCTCGATGTGATCTTCCACTACTTGAACCTTAGATTTTTCTTTTAGAAGAGTGATGGAAGGAGGGTGGTATCCATATTTCTTTTAGAGAAGAAGTGATGGAAGGAGGGTGGTATCCATAAAGTGCCATAAATGGTGTCATTTTTGTTGTAGTATGAAAGGAAGTGTTATACCACCATTCTGCTAAGGGTAACCATTTGAACCATTGTGTTTGTTTATCACAGACAAAGCAACGAAGGTAGCCTTCCAAGCATTTGTTCACTATCTTGGTTTGTCCATCAGATTGAGGATGATAGGATGAGCTATGAGCCAATTGAGTACCCAAAAAAGAAAATAATTATGTCCAAAAGTGTCCAGTAAAGATGGGATCTCTGTCACTTACAATAATCTTTGGGTTTCCATGTATCTTTTGAAATGTCTCCATGAATGCGGTGGAAACTGTACTAGCCTTGAAGGGATGAGAGAGTGCACAAAAGTGTGCATACTTGGTCATTCTATCAACAATCACCATGATTACACTCTTTCCTTCAAACTTTGGTAACCTTGTGATGAAATCCATGGAAACCTCCTCCCAGCGCTGACTTGGGATGGATAATGGTTGTAAAAGACCTGGGGTCTTAATTGTTTCCACCTTATTTTGTTGGCAAACCAAACATGCTGCCACAAACCTTTGAACATCAGTTTTAAGGCCATCCCAAAAAAAATCCTTATTGACTCTATGGTAGGTTTTCAAAAACCCCGAGTGCCCTCCAACTGGAGAGGTGTGCAATTCCAATAGTACCTTTTATTTGAGTTGGGAGTTCTTACATAGATATAAGAGATCTTTGTACCATAGTGAATCATTTTTCCATGTAAATGTATCTAATGCACTGGAATCCTACTGCAGACTTTGAATGAGAGTCCACACTTTTTTGTTATTCTTCCATTCATCCCTTGCTTCTATTATCCAATCGGGTTGGATGATCGAGATAGAACAGAGAAAGGCCTCAACATATTCATCCTTTCTTGAGAGTGCATATGCCACAACATTTTGCTTCCCCTTTTTATAGAGGATTTCAAAATCATAACCCAATAGCTTGGTTACCCATTTTTGTTGTTCTTCTGAAGATAGTCTTTGTTCCAAG
>SNQJ01S0063086.1:28274-41221 GCA_010110895.2 Picea sitchensis | reverse complement strand
TCTTTTGACTCAGAAACTCAAGAGAGATAACGTGAAGTTTTTTATTTCAAGGAGTGCATAAGTGTCCGCGAGGTGTTCGTTGACAGAGTTTGCTTTGAATCAGAATTTTAGGAGGGATGGATTGAAGGTGTCCATAGGCAGAAACACACTTCGAGTCATATTTTTCAGGAGGAACAATTGAGACGTATAATAAATGTTGCAAGGATTGCATAGTCACTCATAAAGAAGTTAAGTCGTGGAGGAAAACCTGTTGCAAGGCATGAATAGGGTCAATTTCGACTAAGTGTTGAATAAAACACTCTAAGAAGTAAAAGTTCGAAGGAGGAACAAGATCGAAAGAGATGGTGGGGGAGAATTCTTCAATAGGGAGGAGCCCTTTAAGATTTCACAAATTAACAAGCAAGATCCATTCAGGAGGGAGTGGTATCCTTCCAGACCATCAGATTTGGGAGAGTTTCATGGAGGATAGTCGTGGAGTCTTTCAGAACTTTGTGGTTCAACGATTTTAATGTGTTGAAGAGTGAGGATTATCGAAGTCCTCAAGACACGAAGTAATCCGAGTCGTTGTTTGCAACAAGGATACATGGCAACGAATCAGAGAGTTCGTGAGAAAGAACTCCAACATTCTTATGTGGACCAAGATAAAAATTTGTGAATTCGTGAAGGATGAAGTAGTTCTGGTCCGTTTGATCCAGGAGAATATGTTGCGGAGATCCATGTACTTAGAAGGAGAATCACTTAAAAGAAAAGAGAGGGACGAGTGTTCAAACTCCTGAAGTCAAATTTTTGAAGGGGACGAGGCTGAGGTCATATCCTATCGTCATATTGAAGAAGAGCCTAATAGAGGAGCTAGTATTCGAGACTCAATGTTACCATGAGTGCCAGAGAGCAGGGTCGCGGGTGAATAGAACCAGTGTGGGTAACAACAAGGGACCTGTAAGACTTAAAGTTCAGGTCTACTAGATGTCCGAAGAGATAATTCGGCTTAGGTATTTAAAGATCCTTGACCGAGAGGTCGCAAAACCCTAAGGAGAGAAGGGGGAGGGTGCATAATTAAGAAACTAATTTACAGGATAAATATACCACATTGGGGCTTCAATACCCATCTAATTATTAAGTAGATACAATGATATAGTGAGGATGCAATGCATATATAATCAAATTAATGATGAAATTAACTAAATAGAAGTTCATCTATCGCTAACTAGACTTGTCTCCATGAGATAGAAAAAAGATTAACAGTTGAAGATTACATTTAACAAAATGCAATTTTCAAATTTCTTCTTTCTTTCCATCATATCTTTCATTATTTCATGAATGAAAAATTCTCATTTTCTTGAACAAAACTTGCAAAAAAATATTCCTATGAACACATGTATGAATGGAGTAGTTATAACAAAATGAAATCCAATTCTTTGCAAAACATGAAGTTTTTTCTTTCGGTATACAAAACCCAAGGGTGTATTCATTAGATTTATTTAGTTACTAGTTTATTATTCTAATATTCATTGAATAATGTTCGCTAGMTAATGTTGTTGTTGGTATAAATGATGACCACATTTTGATTCAATTAAAACTTCGAGTTCATCTAATTTTTCTATTAGTTATGTTGAAGTTTCTCGAAATGTTTCTAAAACGAATTCCATTATTCTGTTKTTGATTTGTTTCATGGGTTTGTATGTTTTGTGGAAGATGACATATGTCTTGTTGTTCCTTTGAGCCTTGATCTGGGTATGGAGGTTTATCCAGATCTAGATAAAGAGGTATGACTAGTTTTGTAGGAAGCATTCAAGGGTCCCTAACTGAAAATCTCAATAAATCTAATTTTCATTACACATTGAGCTTATGAAGTGCAAAGGCMTGCAAGAAAAATTATGAAAAAGAAAAATTGGTAGTCGATCCTTTAGATCTTTCAGATCAACCTCCTTGCATAATGTGTTTTTATAACCCTTGAGATGCCTCTACCTAGGAAACTATGCCAAGAGATCCATAAAATTGATTGATTTTGTTTAACTTGGTCTATGCTAAAAAAAAATGTTTTGTTGCTTTACTTTAGGTCCTTAATTACCAATATTTAAATTATTATTAAATATCAAATTTTAAGGGCATAATATCTATGTTTCAAACAATTAAATATTTTAATGAGCAAGAGAAGAGGTGGCAAAAGAAAAATGTGAGTGCAAAATAATGTATCCTTTGATAAAGATTATTTTACTTTCGGAAAGAATAAATAATAAAAAAATATTCATCTGAACCAGAATATAACTTATAAAAAAAGGAATAATTTGTTTCTATTCATTAAGGTTTAATAAAAATTAAGTACAAGTCCTTTTAATAATCACAATATGTCAAAGAAATATGTAACTTTACATGATCCTTTTTAATGTTTGCAACAATAAATGTTGTACAAAATCAACAATCATGATAGCACAAAAAACATTAACAACACAACTCACATGCACTGAGACACATAAATTTGAATCACTCAAAACTTGCGAAATTTTATTAGAGATTTGTTCTTTCCCGCCCCCCCGCAAAAAAAAACCATTTACATCAAGTCTTTCTTAGACATTTATACAAACTAGGTCGTAACCAAATATGGTTATTAGATCCTATTTCCTAGCCTTTCATATACAAAATATCTTTAACTTACTAAAAATATCAAGATCAAAAGACAATGGTTACAATCCCTGATTTTCTTCAATTAGCTTATTGAGTCCTTCTCTCAACAACTTGATGAGAAATTTCCACATTTCACTTGATGGACAGTAGAATGACCTCATTTGTCTGAATGCAATATCGAGCTTGGTGTATTTCTCATATGTAAGAGGATATGAAAATAAATTTTTTATTTTCTAGAGAAGGTATAAATCATCTATGAGAAGATCCACAATAGTTTTCCCTCTTAAATTGTCAACTATACCTTGGAAAGTTTTCTCATTTTGTCTGGCTATGAAAAAAGTTCAAACTCTTTCTGTAAATTTCGATTGATAAGAACCATCCTTTATCATTCAATGCTGAAGGTAATACCATCTTGACTAGGTTTTCAAATTTATTTCTGAAAGAGTTAATGTTCTTCTTCACGATTATGCATTTGGTCTAAGCTATCTACAACACATTTCTTTTTGCAAAAATATTTTCATCATCCATAACCATTGTGGTTTTGTCTTTCACACCATTTTGTATTAGTACTTCAATGGAATTGGAATTTAGGAACTTAATACTTTGGGTAGCATCTTGTGGTCAAGTTCCTAATTCTTGAAATGATTTCTTTATAACTTCATCTACTTCATCTATTAATAGCATCTCATCATCAATTATATTGAAATAATCCCATATATTTACAAATTCATTTATGATTTCATCCTAGATGATGTGTCTTTCCCCTACCAAATAAGATTTTCCCGACAATTTGTTCTTCAGGTGTTCCATGTCTGTAAACATCTTAGATTTAATCTTTTGATATTCTGCAATGACTTTATGGCTTTAGCTTTAAGATCCTTTCGTATCCAAGTCTGCCAATTCTTTTGATAATCCATATGTTGGATCTGTTGATGGTGTTGCATGTGATGAAGAAAATACTCCCTTTAAAATTTCAATATGCTTTTCTTCCAATTCCATTTGTTCTTCCATTTGCACCATTTTATTCATGAGTTGATCATTTTCTTCTTGGATAACCTACAACTTTGGAGTATATACATGTTCAATTCTAGGTATTTTAAGCCTGTTTTTTAGTGCTTGATCTCTATATCTCTAGTTTTCATTAGGGCTTGCACAAATGCCATGTATTATGGATTGGCTCCTAATTCCATCACCCATTGTTCTAATTCCTCCACTCTTATTTTCCTAGTTCTATTTTCTAGCTTCTCATTTTTAAGTTGGTTTCTAAGATTATCATTTACAACTTGCAACTTCTTTATTCACGGGTTGGCTATCATTATATTGTTATTCAACATTTCCACATTCTGTCTATGCAGATCCATTTTATCTAGTGGATGCACTATATTGATATCAATAGGCACCTTGGTGACCTTCTTCTGTTGATTTGGCTCCATCACTACTATATTCAATATAACATTTTGATAATCAATAATAGAGAGCATCATTGTCTGGGATCCTCATTGATCAAATATTCTGGGAATAATGTTTTTCCTAATCTTTGAACTCAATTTTATGATATCCCTGAATTGATTAACATAATCAATTTGTTTTGATTGATTTTTAGTCGAAGAATCTATTTCATTCTGACCCTCTATACACCTGCGCCTCTTTGATGATGACACTTCCACAACTATAAAGGTCCTTTTTCCATTTGTACTACTTCTTCCTGTAATTATTTCTCTTTTTGTTCATCAAGTACCTTTGTCTTCTACCTTTTTGTTGACTTATCTTCCTCTATTTTTTAATCCTTTGAAGTTGATTATGTATTATGTCTCTTGTATGTCCTCTCAAACTATTTAAGAGTCTCTATGATTGGAGTGACTAGTAATTTTCCATGGACTTGTAATATATTATGCACATATTCCCAGTTGTTTTGGTTTTCCAACAGATCTAGCTCAACTTTTTCTTCATGATGATAAGTAGTCTGACCATGTGAAATCCTCTTTGATGAAATCAAAGAATGAGGATTGTATATCCATGTTATTCTTTGTTGAAATACCATAGCTAAGAGAAAAAAAATTGTTACCTATAATGTTGATATGGAATTGAAAATAAAGGATCCTACCCCTTTTCCCAGTTTGAAACTGGCATTATATTTTCTTGATACAAAATGAACATCATCTGAATTCAATCTTTGTCTAATGTATTCAAGTGAAAATGTTTTGGGATTCGAGAAAATAGGTAAATTAAAAGGTCGAAGTTCACAACCATAGACTCTTATTTTTGTGTAATTCTCAAATATATATTAGTTTCCTACTCTCTTGTCCAGGATCAACTATAATAATTTTTTTCATTCAGGGAAAATTCTGGGGGAATTTCACTATATATGATCTCGTAAGATTTGGACATAAATAGGTCAATATACTATGAGAATCTAACATTCAAATGTTTCTTCTTAATCATAGGAGTCCAATGAATGATTTAAAATAGGTTACCAATATCATCTTCAAATTTTAATCCAAGTCATGTAAAATGGGTGGCTTGAGAAAACAAGAATAGACGAACTGGGTAAGATAGATATCTGAAACATCTAAGAGACTCAAATTATGACAGTTGATAATGGATTTGATCAACAAGAACTAGGGTATAATTGAATTCGGTCAAGGTTTAATCCACAAATAGACAAATTGACGCCCTAAGCCCTAACACAAACTCATCAACCACAAGGTCATTATCTTTTCCCAAAATTGCAAAAATCATGGATATAAGTTTTCTTGAAATTTCAATAAACAACTCAGATTTAAGAGTAACATTATCTGCAGGGACATCAAGATTCTTGCAGAGATAAGACTGTAATAGAACCACTCTATCATCAAGTTTAATTCTCTGAAACATTTGGCCAATATAATCTCATTTAACACCTCACTCTCAGGGTTCAATGGCCACCTTAACATTTCAATGATGGATTGGGGAGTCAGTTCAGTGAGTACAGACCCATGTGTGGAAATTATATCTCTTTTAGAGGGGATATACTATGAGGAACACCAGAACACGAACTTGGGAAAGTGATAAACTTGGGGAACCAAAAATTTTGCTAAGTTGGATTCCCAGGCAAGATAATGGTCAACCAAATCTCTAAAATTTTGCATAGCCTATAGGTATAATTCAAAAGGATCAAAAGATAGGACCGGATCGAAAATATCCTTGTCTTTTTCGACTAAATCCTCTTTCTTGACATTTAAATTTTTCTCAGTTTTAGTGGGTTCAGAAAATTCCATTTTAATAATGAAAGATGAAAGAGTTAATGTAGTTCAAGTTACCGGTAGAGTAACTTGGTTGGGAAAGGACTCGATCCGAAATGACAATGACAGATAATGCTTGTATATTTTACCGGGTTCTTGAATTCTTCGTAAATCCTAAATAAACCAATAATTTTCGTCTTTACCCTATTTTCCAATCAACTTTGGATACATAACTTTTCAGGACTGTCGCTAGCTATCGTCATATGGGACACATGTTGATCCCACGTCGATTGCAAGGGGGTCAAGTGTGGTTACACTAATCACAGGTAGGGGGGCTTCAATCGATGGATGTGCAACATGTCGATGAAGATATAACTAGGGTTCATTTTCGCTCCCCCCTCCCTTTTTTTAACCATTGGACATGTAGGGGGATGATAGATTGTAGACCGTTGATATCAAAGTCGGGGCGCACGATCATTTCTGCAAAGAACATGCACTTTTATTAAAAAAAACTATATCATAACCAAAAATAAAACCATATATAATATAAAACTATCATTAAGGTTTCTAATAAACCTTTAATAATAATAGTTTATTAACAAAATTTAACGCTAAACTAAAAACTAAATCTAACTAATCTAATTGATTAAACCTTATAGAAATAAAAACAAAATTATAACATTTCTGAAACTAAGTTATTTCTGAAGTTTTATTCAAACAATATTTGCAAAACCTGAAACTTTGAAAAAACCTCACTATGCATCATAAAATTTTGAATTTTATGAAAAACTTAGACTATGTAACAACATGTGCAATGAAAAACAATGCTTTCATAGAATAGATCTTATGTTTCGTGAATTTTGTGAGAATCATTCACTTATATCAACTTTTAAACAACTTTTTGCAAAAGAAATTGAATTGTCCTTTGTTTCAATTATTTGCTAAATCAATAAATCACCACTCATGTAACACCATGCAAAGGGTATATCAATAGGGACATCATCACTGCAGTGGCACTTGTTATTCATGTAGTTGCTTATAATTTTTTCTTTGATTTTAAGTTTACAACAAAATAATAAATATTGATGAACAATTATAAGTTATAAGTGTTTGTATTTTTGTTAATCATTATTAAAACTTGTTTTCTATGTATTTGTTTATCGATTAAAGATTGTTTTAAACATTCATTTTGTTTTAAATTATTTTAATAAAATTAAAATTTATATCAAATCTTTAAACATACAAATATAGGAATGAACTTGAAAAGAGATAAGATAAAGTGGGTGTTTATGTTTTCGTTTCTCTTTCCATTTGTTTTTTATTTCTAGCATATGCATTATCAAAAGAGAGGTATAATTCAATGTTGTTTACGCTTTTTAAAGAAATTTTTGGCATGACTAAGAGACGTCAAAATCATTGGAGGCTTGGAACAACTATGTCCTTATAATGTTGACAAATGGAACTATGCTTGCAATCTAAATTTCTTTAAAATTTATTATTTTAAATTTTGTAAAACTTAATTAAATTCTAAATTTTGTAAATCTTAATTTCTATAAAATATATTATTTTAAATTTTAAATTAAATAATTCATATTTGAATCTATTTTTTTATAAAGTGTATTGTTTAAAACTTTACTTTAGATCATTCATATCATATGCCATTGAGGTTCAATATCCTCATTTCTATGCAAACGAAATGTGAGTTTTACGAGAATTTAAATATTTTATATGGACGTGCATTGGCACCGAAATGTTACCAAAAAAATGCTTTTTTATATATNATCACTGAGGCCGTTTTTTTTTTCTTTCAATGACTAGTTTGAACATTGGTTTGCTTAGTTAGTTTTTACTATATAAAGCATTGATAGTTCTAAAATAGTGGTACTTCTTTTGTGTTTGTTATATTTGGTTAGATTGCAGCAAATTCGAATGAACGTAGGATAGTCCCAAGTGTTACAAATTCATGATCAATCATTGAATAACAAATGATTTTTGAAATTGTTTAGGAATCGTGTGTGAGATTGACTTAACAATAACATGCATAGATTGTATTAAAAGGTTACATTAAACCAAATATCTAGGACAAAATACATTATGTCGGTCAGAGTTATAGTTTCAAAAAAAAACAATTGATCCAAGTTCTAACCAAGAAAGCTAAAAATCCACAAAACCATGCATAGATTTTATTTTTGCATGTAAATCATTTTACATATTGTTGTAAGAAACATGTTACTTGAAAAAACATATAGAACTTGTAGAAAAGAAAAAACAAAGTACTCACCTTTTGAGGGGTAACTTGAATTCGATGCTTCTTTGCAACGGTGTCAAGAGTATATATGTTATTTTTCCTTCTCTCCATTAGTGTTTTACATTACATAACTTTGTTTCAATTCCAAATTTCAAAGAGGAGGAGGGTCCCTAAAAGTTTAGGAGGATTTTCTTATAGGGGAAGAATCTATTTGAGAAGGGGGTTCACCTATTGGGCACAAGTTGATTTTGAGGAAGAATCCAATTTTTGAAAGTAAAGCTTAAATTAGAAAAACATAGCTGGAAGGAAAAATGAGGGAAAACAACATGCAAAGAAGGAAAGTATGCAAGACATGCATGTAGGAAAACCTAACCATGCTAGAGTTAGGGTTTTTGTAGGAGATTATAATGGTCTATGAGCTAAAAACTAGTATAAAAAAGTACCTAGGAGGTCTAGGTCGGGGGTTGCTAAGTTTTGGTATGTTCAGTCAAGGAACTATTGTAAGAGAAGATACCATTTTTGTAAGTTGTTGAGTTGTAGGGGAGAAATGTAGCTAGAACTTGAAGGTTAGATCGCAGGTTGAAGAGCCTGGTGCGATCTAGTTAGCCTCACAAAGGTTGTGGAGTCTTTTTCGTGATTGTATGAACGAAGTTGTAGTGAGTGCGACACCATATATTGCAGAACCATAATAAATGAGACTGAGAAGCCAGATCTTTGTGGACGTAGGCTAGGAGGGGGTGAACCACAGTAACACCTATGTTATGTGAATTTTTTATTTCATATTTACTTTCTGTAAGTAGTTAGTTGATGAATGAATAATTCCGTGAGATCTGTCAAATGTTAGATATGTTTGGGAGATTGATCAAAGGTTTAAACATATTAAAGGTAAGTTGAAGTATGTCATGACTGATATGCAACATAGACATCTTTTTGTGAACTCACTATTACCACATATGAAATACCCTTTGAAGCAACAAAAGTTTCAAACTCAGGCAGAGACTCTACAAGCATCCTTACAATTGGAAGAGAACCAATATCAGAAGACAAACCCAACAATAGAAGATATAAAGGAGGATCTGAAGAACCTCACATTTCAACTGAACCAAAATAAGAGCAAAGAGAAAAGAGAAGTTGTTTGGTGTACTACAAGCAGGTTAGAAGGACACCACAAGAATGAGTGCCCAAATTTTGCATAGTATATGGAAGCAGGGCTACCAAACCCATTGCCAACAAGAGGACCATGGTGAGAGATCTGTAAAACACACATGCATGACCCATATCATTCCAATGATGCAGAAGTATCAGATAGTACCCAAGAGTTCATATTGCAACTTTTTCAAATCAATGGGTCATGATGATAAATATTGTAGGACAATGGACTTGATCAGGGAAAAAACGTCAGACACCTATAGGGTGCAGGAAAAAATGATGATAGGGAAAGTTGCACCTCAATTCAACCAGGTACCATCTCCATATAACACTGTGTATCCGCAATACAATAACGCGCAGCCACAATATAACCACACATATTATAATTAGGTGCCTCGGTACAATGCACCAAGAGGAGATCGAACTTGATACAGAGGTGGAGGTAGAGGTAGAGGAGGATTTGGAAGAGGTAGATGACCAGTAGTGTTCCATAACTTCCAACATCCAGGACACTATGCAAAGACTGTCCACTTCCACCTATGACATGCATGTATTGTCATGCAACAAACCATGATACAAAGGATTGTCCAACATTATTGGGAAAAATTCAAGAAAAGCATAATCAAAACAATTAGAGTGTTTAGTGGATTTGTGCAGAAGCCAGGGATGATGGAAGAAATATCAACATAGTTACGCACAAAGGAGCTAAGATAGGAGATGACACAGTACGACATGATCCAGCGCAACACCAATGGGTGAAGAAGAACATTGAAGCACCGAAATAGTTCGACGCGGGGAAAGAAAAAGAAACATTCAAGGAGGATAGATAAGAGTTCCTCACACAAGATGTTCTATCTACATCAGCTGTGCAGCATACTCAGAACATAAAAATGTATGAGATTCCCTTATCAATGGACCACACCAATGAAACACAAGTTGTAGAGAAAGTAAGTACCATAAAGACTTTTCTACAATCCTGTGTTAAGCTATTGAATAATCTGTCGTCTGTTAAATTGTTGAAAAATATGTTAGAAACATGTAACATAGAGGTATAGGGGAAGTTAGAGAAAAATAAATTCAATCACCTCCATTTAAGAAGGAGGACAAGCATAGAATTCAGACTGAATGCCAACATTGGAGATTTCAATATGGGAGACATTATATTAGACTTGGGATCTGAGGTCAACGTCTTACCTAGGAAGACATGGAAATGTATGGGAGATCCCACATTAGGCTACTCAACTGTCCAATTGAATCTAGCAAACCAAAATAGATTTGTACCAATTGGAAGGCTTAAAGGTGTGACAGTAGATCTGGATGGAGTGCTCACTAAGGAAAATTTTGAAGTGATATAAATAGTAGATGGTACAACACCTTATCCAACATTGCTTGGATTGTATTGGGAATTTGATAACTAGTCCATAATAAAATTGAAGACAAGGAAGATGAACTTTGAATCAGGATAATACAAAGTTATTGTGCCATTAGACCCTTCAGAAGGGGAAAGGTTCGTAGAGCTAACTTGTCTAGATTAAGAGGAAATAAACCAGTTATACAGAACAACTGCGCGTGAAGAATATTATGTCAACCCAATCACAGATCGAGTACTCATCTGGAGGAGCATCACATCATGTTCTTTTGATTCAAATATAGGGTTGGAAAATTGGCATTAAATATTACATGAAGTGTCCACAAGAAGGTGCGCAAGAATAGACTGCGCAATAAGGTGGTTGGGTACAGAGATAAGATAACCTCCCATTTTTCATGGCATAAATGAATTAGAAGAATTCCTAACAAGATAAAAATATGAAGTGTTAGAGAACCAGAGGCTCTTATCCCTGGACATTGCACTCAAGGTAACACCTGCAAGATGGTGGGGAGCGCACAAAGAGGCAGTTAAAGACTAGTATCAATGTAAGCGACAACTGCGCATTAGATTCAGCGAAGAACAGGGAATCAATAAAATGCAGAGATATAATGGACAGGGGACACCAACACAACTTTTGGAAAGATGAAAAATTCCATGGAGGATGAAACCACCAGAGGAATGGCCTCATCACTTCATCCATACATTGGAAGGAATTCCAACAAACTGGTATGTAGACCAGGAACTGCACAGAGGCACTACATAATGGACAACATTAAGATAGAATTTTATAGTAACCTTCTCATTCAAACATGAGAACCCAAACATGGATTCAACACTCAAGCAGATAAGAGGGTCAATATTTATTGATGAACCAGAGGTTGGAATCATGAAAAAATACCAACAACAAAACAATAAAATAGTCAAATAACTATTGTCATGTTATCATGTGGAAGAAGGACTAGATGAAGACGACTTGTGCAATATTCATATTACATAAATTGAAGGGGAAAGAGAGGTGGAAGGTCCATCTTTGGAATCATAAGTATTTTTTGCACCTATCAAAGTGAATAAATTTAATATTGGGACAATAGATAAACCTAAAATGGAAAGTATTGGAGACTATTGAGACAAACAAACAATGGAAAGAATAACATCGTTACTACACAAATACAATGAATTGTTCCCAACAACGTTTACAAAGATGAAAGGCATAGCAAGAGTGTTAGGAGAGATGAAGATACCTCTCAAACCTGAGGCTAGATTCCTCAGAAAGAGACTGTATAGACTAAATCCATTATATAATTAGAAAGTGAAAGAATAAATTGATAGAATGTTAGAAGTTGGAATTATATAAATAGTAGAAGAATCTGAATGGATAATCCCTATGGTAGTGCAAGAAAAGAAACAAGGGGGATAAGGATTTGTGTCGACCTAAGGAAACTGAATGATGCTTTCCTACATGAACAGTTTCCCACCCCTTTTATAGATGAGGTATTATAGAATGTGGGAGGCTATAAGGCATACTCATTTATAGATGGATTCGCAAGTTACCATCAGATCAAGATAGCTCCAAAAGACAGGTACGAGACTACTTTTTCCATAGAATGGGGATCCTACCAATACATAGTCATGCCTTTTGGGTTGAAGAATGCACCGACTATATTTTCAAGGGTAGTAATAGATACTTTTAAGAAGTTCATACATCAGTTTTTAGAAGTCTATATGGACGATTGAACTATATACAATCCATTAAAAGATCATCTTGAAGTCTTGAAGTTGATGTTGGAAAGATGCATGCAGTGTCAGAGATCATTGAATATCAAGAAGTGCATCTTTGGGACACCTTTTCGAATATTGTTGGGACACATAGTGTGGAAACAAGGCTTGCTAGTAGATCCTACCAAGATTGAAGTGATTGTTAATTTACCACCACCAAAATTAGTGCGTCAGTTGAGAGAATTATTGTGACATACATGCTACTACAAAAAAATTATAAAAGGATATGCACAGATCACTGCGCCAATGGAAAAATTGTTAAAGAAGGATAATAAATTTCAGTGGAATGAGGATTGTCAATAAGGTTTGGACACCCTAAAAGAAAATATGGTCATAGCACCTATTCTTGTATTCCCAGACTAGGAAAATTATTTTCATGTGCAAGTAGATGCATCAGCTATAACACTTGGAACAATTATGGTGCAACCAAGAGCATGATTGTAACACCCTGTTTCCCCCAGATTGTAAATATAACTGAACTGGCCAAGGACTATGGCAAAAACTCATAAGTATGAATATGTGTTGTAAATGGACCTGCAGGAAGAGGTCAATGAATGTAAAT
>SNQJ01S0063086.1:0-20034 GCA_010110895.2 Picea sitchensis | reverse complement strand
GGTGGAATTGTAAATGTTTTCTGTGAAAGAATGTCTGTGCAGTAATTGTTAAATAAGGAGTAGATATTAGCTCATATAACCATGAGATAGTAAATGATTTAAGCGTGAGAATGTCCGCGTAGTGCTTGATATGAATGAGTCGATATATGTTTAACACCGAGGAAACCGTGCTTGACTTACGTTGATAAATGAATCTAATCATGCCCAGCCGCTCTCGGAAAGCTGTCTCCCTTTATCTGCTCCCAAGAATGCCTCGGTAAGGATCTCTTCACAGAGATTCCCTCCTCGGAAAGGTTCACCAAGAACCCAGAATAGGGACTCGAACGCACAGACCTTATTAACCCATTACAAGGAGGAACGATCCTATTAAGGTTCCAAGATAGTAGTATTGTGAGATGAAATAAGTTGACGGATGCGATCTCGTCAAAGGACCCATAGTCATTCACGACCATTAGATTGATGGAAGTAACGAAGGCGTTACATACCTTGACCCCTTGTCCTCTGTCATCGTGAGTAACGAGGAATTGGGATCGTAAACTCCAAGACCCAAATGAACGAATCTAGACCGTTAGATCACCCGTCAGCCGTTGGATCTGGGAAAGGTGCGCAGGGGTTAAGCGCAGGGGTAGGCATGCGAGGAAATGATCTGAACTGTCGGATCTTGGAGCATAGTCCCGACTACCGATAGACCTCGAGAAGATGCACCGGTGTTAAACTCTAGTGTGCAGAGGAAGAGTCCTAGCCGTTGATCTCGGAAGGACACGTGTCAACATCCTGGAGAAGTCATCGGGACAACAGGTTCATCGGGGTTTTGTTGAGTCTAATAATCGAGACCTTATGGTCCTCGAAATCCCGAGAACGGATCCTAACCGTTGATCTCGGCAGGACACGTGTTTGCGATTGGGAGGCGTCGAGATTTTTACCATCAGAGATTTGGGGAGTATCGAACCGTTTCATATTGAAATCGCGATACGCGATTTCCCGATCAGATCTGGACCGTCCATTGTACAGGACGCGTGTCAGAGGATCCCGTAGAGTCATGGATCGGGAAATCGGGGTTTTCGAAGATAAGGAAACAGCGTCACTGGGAATCACGATCGGCGATATCTCAACGGTGATGTAAGCAAGGTGGGACCACTGGAGTTAGAGTGAAGGACAGGTGTCCATCATCTGGGAAGAGTCGGGAAACCCATAGGAAAATCCCGGTACAATCATAGTCGTCCATCTGTGAGATAGGTGGTTGCCATCGACAACCATCGGCGATTGGCCCATCAGAAAATCGGAGTTCTCGAGGCCATGAGGACCAGGACATCATAAGTCCCGAAACCCCGAGAATCAATCCGGGCCGTTCGTCTGCGAAGACAGGTGGCAATGGATTGGGCGCCGTCGGAGTTTTGTTCATCGGAAGTTTTCGATGGTAAGGAAATGCTG
Source organism: Picea sitchensis (assembly GCA_010110895.2). Taxonomy (NCBI): domain Eukaryota; kingdom Viridiplantae; phylum Streptophyta; class Pinopsida; order Pinales; family Pinaceae; genus Picea; species Picea sitchensis. Next base: position 18,603 of record SNQJ01S0063086.1, on the reverse strand, counting down.
CAACAGGAAATCGCTATCTGCGATTTCCTGATGGGATCAACACCGTCCATCAGCGAGGACGCGTGGTGAGAGATCCTAGAAAGCCAGAGTTCGACAAATCGGGAATCGGCGTATAGGGGATTTCAAGGACATGAAACCCTTACATTACAAAACCGTGATATGCGAAATCCCGATACTATCATGAGCCGTTGATACAAGGGACACGTGGCGAGCATCCAGAGAGAATCGGGGATCGGGATATCGCGAGCCCCGGGTATAGGTGTTTTGTGTTATCGCAAATGCCGAAACCCCGATGGAAGGTTATACGGCTACAATCATATGATAAGTGGTCATGTGGACCATGGTATAGCCAAGGGGGCTAGCCAGTGTAAAGGCGCGTCAAGAGTCCAGAGGACTTGTGCGCCATGACATTGAAAGGCGCCAAGCCCCGACAAGAATTAAGACTGTGGTCTTGTGAACGTTGTGGTCGTATGGACCAAAGGCTTAACCAAGTGGGGCTGAGGCACCCAAGGGGCGCATCAGAAATTCGTTCCGTCGGTGATCAGGGATTCGAGAGGACAGGGACCCTCGACACCGTAACCTCCGAAACCCCGAATCCCGATATTTAACCAGGGATTGGCATTTCGCAAATGCCGGTTTCTGGAGATTTCTCATTTGTGGGAGAKTAACCCAAATTTTTTTWWAAATTATGATAGTGGGTATGTTACAATGATATTTARACCACCCTATAGCATTTGCAAGCAGAAAACTATAAAAATCATAGCAGAACTACAATACTACAAAAAGAGAATGCCTATCTATGGTCTATGCACTTCAGAAGTTCAGACATTACTTACTGGGAAAACACTTTAAGATGTTCAAAGATCATTCAACCCTCAAATACCTAGTCAACAAGCCAGTGTTGGGGGGGAGGATCTATAGATGGCTACTTTTATTTCAAGAATTTTACTTTGAAGTGATAGTCAAACCAGGGAAGCTAAATGTCGGACCTGATCACCTGTCAAGGGTAACCAATGGAGAAGAATGTACCAACTTGGAAGACAACTTCCCTAATGCCTAGTTATTTTCATTCCAAATAGATGACGAATATTTTGCTGACATCATTGAATACTTAAGTACAGGGACTGTGCCACAAGATTTTAACACTGTGCAAAAGAAAAATATGGTAGTCAGAGCTGCAGACTATCAATTGATTGCAGGACACTTATACAAAATGAGCATAGATAACATTTTGAGAAGATGTGTACTGGAACATGAAAGGCCTAGAATTTTGGCAGAAGCTCATGAGGGAATAGCTGGAGGACACTATGTAGGAAAAGATACCACACAAAAGGTATTCCATGCAAGCCTATGGTGGCCAAAAATTCACCGAGATGCTAAGGAATATTTCCAAAGATGTGATGTTTGTCAAAGGGTTGGTAAAACTAATAGAACGGATGAGATGCCCCTGAGAACACAAGTAACATTGCAGGTATTTGAAAAATGGTCAATACACTTTGTGGGGTCAATCCATCAACCAACAAAAACTTCAGGAGCAAGATATATCATTACTGCAACATAATACTTAACAAGATGGGCAGAAGCAGCACCAGTAAAATACTGTAGTGCAGAGACAGAAGAACACTTATTATTTGAGCAAGTGATCACTAGATTTGGTTGTCCAAGGATTTTGATGACTGACCAAGGTACTCACTTTATCAACAGTACTATCAATTCTATGACATAGGATTTTGAAGCATATCATCTAAAGAGTACACCATACCATCCTCAAGCAAATAGAGAAATAGAAGCCTTCAATAAGATCTTGGAGAATGCTTTGAAAAAGGTATGTAATGTTAACAGGGATGATTGGGACTTGAAAATACCAACAACATTATGGGCATACAGGACTACATGTAAGAAGCTCACATGACATACACCATTCGTATTGGTGTATGGGAAGGAAGTAGTAGTAGCATTAGAATTTATAATACCCAGTCTGCACGTAGCAACAATTACCAACATGACAGAAAGAGGCATAGTAAAGGAAAGTCTAAATCAACTAATGGATATGGAAGATGATAGGATTATGGAAATATTTCACCAAGAAGTACAAAAAGAAAGAGACAAATATTGGCATGACAGACATATCAAGAGGAAGAGTTTCAAGGAGGGAGACATGGTCTTGCTAAACGACAGAAGATTTTTTTAGTATCCGGGTAAATTGAGAATGCATTGGTAGGGGTCATATGAATTGAAGACTATCACATATGGGGGTTCTCCATAGTTAAAATACTTAGGGGACACATAACTAAAAGGACTGATCAATGGGAGTCGACTAAAACTATACATGGAAATTTGACCCCCTAACACTTAAGAGTTATAGCACATTAAGAAGAACATGTACATAATGTATTATAGGAGAATATAGGAAAGAGCAGTGAAAAAAAAGATATAAAAAGGAGAAAAAGAGGGGAAAACAAATACAAAAATAGAAAATAGAGAAAATACAAAAATAATGGGGAAAAGTATCAAACAAAAATTACCGCGACAGACATCAGAAGATCGTGTGTAGTGAAAAGTAAACTTGGTGCAAATGCACGCAAAAAGTAAATGAGAACAAAACCTGGTCTATAAAAGGCAGAAAAGCATATATTTATTCAACACTTAGCAAATTTCGAGATCATATTGAGAAAGAGAACCTGTGCCCTAGTTTTCAATTTCCAAAGTAACAAGATGAGGTTGCAATAGTTACAAAGTATGAGTCCATGGAAGTTTGGTTGCCATTCCAGTTTGTCAAGGTCACCCAACAAGGCCAATGGTGCAAAGAGAGGATGCAGTATCTTAAGAATATAGTCAAGCTCGAGGATGTGAACACCTCAGACCCAAAATCAATTATCATGATGCAGGTCAAGGAAGAGCTCCCTACAATGCAATAAAGAGATATAGGGCAGATCTCTGGGGTCAAAAACAATAGTTCAATCCATAACCCCGAGATGACGAAAAGATCATATGACACAGTGGGACCATGAAATTCCTAGGCACAAGATGAAGTATTGGTCGAAGAAATCACCGGTCATTCAGAGTTAGTTGGGGAAGAAGAGGTCACAAAAGTAGCAGAGGCAGACACATTTGTTGTGAGGAAGAAAATAAGGACACCTGACAGTCTACAAATTACCCTTCCATTCCTTCCATACAGATTCCCCAATGTCGATGATATGTTGGGGAGGGTACCAAAGTTGAGGTAATCATACCATGAGTTCACGACATGGAAAAAATTTTGGAATTGGCCGAGGAACAAAATATGATCAACATAGGGGATATTGGACCCCTAGGAAGGCCATTGCTAGAGCCCGCACAGTGGATTATGGGGCTGTATAGCTCAACTATAATGAACCTTTTGGACATACCGAATTTTGGGTGTGATAAGAATGTCAGTATATGCATCAAGAAACTGGTATCCTAGGTCCATGGAGGCATTCTTTGGATGGATAGACCAATACAGATTGATGTGGAAATAATTTCCAAAATAATAGGTTTTTCCACAGTCAGTGTGCTACCGAAAGACTTCTTGGAAAACAAAGTGCACGAGAAAGAACTAGAGGAACAAGTGAAGAAACATCTCGGCACAAACAGGGGGAATAGATGCATCATCATCAAATAAATCAACGACAACACCAAAATATTTTCCAATAACCTAATGGAATGCAAGCTGCTAAGAAAATTTTGCAGAGAGGAAGTGCCAGTAGGAGTGATCGCAGTAACTGTGCAGTGCGCGAAGGGGATGAATTTCAATTGGGTGTCATACCTGCTAAACCTATTCCTTCTTGACTGATGCAACACATAGGAAAATGGAACTGAGTTCCATTATTTCTAGTTAATGATACTGATAGCTTTGGCAAGGTGGAAAGAGCCGAAGTTCTCAACATTACTGGACAGAGTAGGGAAGTGATACGTGTCCAGGTATGAGTCTCTCTTGAAGGCGAAGGATAATAAGATGCATCAGAAAAACAACATTGTTTTTTCCATTTTGCTAGAAAAAATCTAACAATGCACAACAAACATATGGTGCATACCTATGGAAGATTAAACACAAGAGCATGGGGATAAGCAGAATTCAAAGAGAGGTCGCACAAGAAGCATAGGGGATAACTAAATTCAAGGCATATCGACATCACCTATGTATCCAAGCCCCGAGGGATCCAAAAACGGAATGGTTAAAGATGCAATATTGCGTCACCAGAGAGGAGGTGGAATGGATTAGCAAGGACTGGCCTATGCAGTGGAAGTCATCGACAGCAAAACCATCTACAAGGACAGACCATAAAGGACTTTATGGGCTACAAGATAGCGTCATGCAAGAAGTACACTCTAGGGCTCGCATAGATGTCACAAATCTAGAGGTGGGAAGAGGGGTCTCATAGATGCTCCAAATCACATGCGACCAACTAACTGGTGAAAAGGAAGAGGAGAAGGAACACGCAGACAAGATAGAGCATGGATTGACAATGACATATAATCAGATCCCCAACAATGTGCATGAAGAAGAGAGAAGTGCAGAGGAGAATATCAACCTCATTGCGTAGACAATTGAATAGTATAGGCAATAGATTGAGGAGCTAAAAGAGAAGCTCAATCCCACGACCATGCCTGAGGTCCGAGAGAATAGAAGAGCATAACCTACACTCCAACTGGAAAAAATGGAGAAACAAGTCAACACAGTAGCAGGATTGTTTGAAAAAGCAATGCAGCTTTGGACAGCATTAGAGGAGGATGAGAAGGTCCAGTAGTGGGACCAGGAGGAAGAAAGAATAAGTAAAACAATCCAGGACCTCAAGTAGAGGAAAAATACAATCAACATCATTGAGCATCTAAAAGGAATGAAGGATATGAAGAAGATCCAGGCAGAGTTAAAATAAGAACAGACGTAAAAGAAGGAAAAACAGGCGCGGATGGAACCTCTTCAAGAGCAATCAACGGAGATGATCATGCAGTTGGAGGAGGAGAATAAGAACATGGTGAAAACACAGGAAGAGTGCACAACCATGATTCAGGAGGATATCACAACGCAAGCATTTGAAGCACTCACAGATAAGACCACACAGGTCTAGGTGAGAGAAAGAGAATTTGCAGAAAAGTTCCACAGCCTAGCAGAGGATTTCAAGGGAGAACACACTGCCTAGGTGGCTCAGGATGAGCCACATGTTAGTATTGGGGGCTTGTTGGGCATATGCCAATTTTAATGAAGAATCCAATTTTGGAAAGTAAATCTTAAATTAGAAAAACACAACTAGAAGGAAAAGAAGCACGTTCAAGGGAAATCCGCATACAAAGGAGGAAAGTATGCAAGGTGCGCATGCAAGAAAACCTAACCACACTAGGGTTAGGGTTTTTGTAGGATATTGTAATGGTTGGTGAGTTAAAAACTAGTATAAAGAAGTACTTAGGAGGTCTAGGTCAGGGGTTGCTAAGTTTTGGTTTCCTCAGTCAAGGAACTATTGTAAGATCGGATACCATTTTTGTAAGTTGTTGAGATACAGGGGAGAAAGGTAGCTAGACCTTGAGGGTTATATCACGGGATCAAGAGCGTGGTGAGATCTAGTCAGCCTCACAAAGGTTTTGGAGTTTGTTTTGTGATTGTATGAACAGAGTTGTAGTGCGTGTGGTGCCATATATTGTAGAACCATAATAAATGAGCCTGAGAAGCCGGATCTTTGTGGACATGGCCTGGGAGGGGGTGAACCACAATAACACTTGTGTTATGTGATGTGTTTATTTCATATTTACTTTATGTAAGTAGTTAGTTGATGAATGAATAATTCTGTGAGATCTGTCATACGTTAGATTTGTTATAATGCATGCATACATTTAAGAGATGAATGGATCTTAAGAATAATGGAAGGAACCACTAGATCAAGGATAAGGAAGATGAATTGCAATCCCATATCCCCACTCTTTCCTAGACTACAAGCATCTGAGTGTTACATTCACCCATAGGACTATCTCGGGTGAGACTTCGTAGTACATATTGTGTCTTGTGTTGCCTTCCAGTTTACCAGGAGGGTCGATAGTTTTAGGGCTTTTTTTTGTTAAGCTATTCAGATATGAACCTGTGTCAGCCCAACAAGTAGGAAGAGAGAGTAATAACCAACATCACCTCACTTTACAGAATCCCTATCTGTGCTTCAACACAATCCATGAATTTATTAACCATATCCAATTGAAGAGAACTTTCCAATTCTCAACTACATTGTGTACCTATGAAAGTCTCCATTTCCTTTGTTAATTCCTAAGATAAACAACATGTCTACAATTATCTCTAACTATAATTTTTTACTTGTTTTTTTCTCAATTTCTAATGATCATCACTTCCATCTAATCCAAGGATTAACAATTCCATATTGTGCTTCTCTAATTGTAACAGAAATCAATTGTTGAAGCTTCAAAGGATAGTATTGGGTGGTCTATGGTGTTTACAATATATCTGGTTTCTAGATCAACATGTCTTACAATCCATGCTATATATTCTACGCACGGGAACATTGTTGCATGAGATGCTACCTTGTTTATCTTGAATTTCCTAATTTTTTTAATGTCTTGAGATTAGGTTCATCCTTTGCCTCCCATGAGAAGTTCTAGTGGTTAAAACTTTGCTACACTTCAGCCAATTTGATCGAATTCTCCTTGTCAATGACACCTTTGGTGTCATCGTATACATGCCGTAGGGTATCTATATTTTCTTCTTGAGAAAATTTTCTTGTATAGGCCTCTTCGACGAGGGCCTTGTCAGTGCTTTGCAGGTGTTTGCAAGGATAAATGATCAAATCTGCAAAAAATAAGACAAATCTATAATTATTCTTAAGAAATGAGTGTAATATAGATGCATCAAATGTTGACTCTCTTGACAAGGAAGAGAAAGAGAAAGAGAAATACTACCGTCTTTTCTGTGTTTGGGTGATTTTTAATCCCTCTTAGTGAAATTAGTGAGTTAGAAATTTGTGTTCCAATACACACCTATATCAATGTCAAAAATGTTATCCTCGTTGATATAGGAAGCCATAAAGATAGCTAAAAAATGGTATCTCACTAACATTGCATAAAATCATCGCCAATATTGAGGTTGATGCTAATAGGGAGAGACTAAAACCTATAGGAATCCATAAAATGATCATCATAGATGAGAGAAATGGTGTATCATCTCTCAACTTATTATTGACACCGACAAAGGTAGAGTGGCCATATTCACACTTATCACATGATTCTCTCCGAAATGTGGGGTGAGCCTTATGGGATAAGTGTCGTTTTTCTTGCATTTAGTGTGTGTTAGTAAAGAAAAAAAAACTATGTTCTTTGGTGTAGTTAACCAAATATATGTCATGGATGTTTCATCTAGGGTGAAAAGTATATGGAACAGAGTTCCATGAATATGGAGAGGGGGATCAAACAAGAGGGTTCATACACCAATTTGGTGTGGCTTGGCCATGACCTTAAAAATAGATTATTATTATTATTATTATTATTATTAATTATAGGGCACAATGGTTAGGGAAAAATCAGAGAAAGGATGAGATCATGGAAAGCCTCGAAAACAATTATACTGGTTGCCTAGAAGAAGGGTTTAAGGCATGTATAAAGAGAGGAAATGATGGAAAGGTTAGAGGAAGGGTTAGTTCATGAATTCTCCCAAGGAAAGGAAAGGAACAAGGGAGGAAAGGTGAGGTGATATAGGTTTATGATTGAACCCATTTCCCACATACATGTAAAACATCTGAAACTAGAATAAAACGCTAAAGTAGGAAGGAAACGACACATGCGAGGGAGAAAGGATTGTTGACTGGACTTACCTATAAGCATAGTGGCAACACGTGGGTGATGGGAATATGTGCTTGCGAGAGGTTTTGAGCTCGGGGAGAATTTTCTTAGCTTGCACTCCTTTTTCTTGGAAAACAATGGTGTGAATCATTTCAACCAGCTTGGGCTTTATATCCCTCATGATGCCTTTGGCACCAAACTTGGTGGAATGGGCACAAAAATACCTTTTGTGAATGAGGGCTAATTGTATGTATGGATGACAATGGAATGGTTGGTTCCAGTCATATCAACAATGATGAGGTAATCATTTTTGGGTGTATCAATCATCAAGAGCCAATGGTCGACGGTTGTGTTAGTAATCGAAAATTTCTCAACCACAGATACAATGAAAGAGTTGTAAAAACATGTAATCAAGGATCACCTTGTGCATACCAGTGCTAAAAGTTTTACAAATGTCGATGTATGGGAAACAATAAAATGATTGACGCAGATACATATAAAGTTCATGTGGAAATTTACCAAGCATTGACCCGATTCATGTATTAGTGGTGATGAGAGGTTTGATATTGGTGTATCAGAGATCGAAAGTCGATTGGCATCGATACATGAAAGAATTATCTAAAATTCTCTAAGTATTTTCCCTATCTCGCATATCGACGAAGAAAAATTGAACTCTCCGACATTGGATTTATCAACAAGGAAAATGTTTCCTCCATTGATATTTCGTATGTTGGTGATCCTAGGAAGTTTGAAAAACTTAAGTGAAATACTTGGGAATGAGTCAATCAAGGACTAGAAAGGAAACTTAGATTGCATAACAATATAAAAGGGTCTTGAAATAGTAAAAGGAGGGTCCCTATTTCTTGGGTGAAATTGGATCTATGAGAAATAAAAGGAGAAAAAAGGGAAGTTATTTGTACCAGCACACCAATTTGTGACACACTAGGTGAAACCACAAATATATGCATTAAAATTCTTAGATGACAGATTTGGAGTAAAAACAACTACACACATCCCATAGGGAGAGTGAGTAGGTGCCATTGAATCCAAAGTGTATAATGTAATGAGATAGATTTGAATTTCAAAGGGAAAATTTATGGCCATTCCCATATTTAGTTAATTACAATAGTATCCTTTTAAGTTGAGCCATCTTTGGGAGATAAAGTGAGGTAATTCAAGGAAATCATGCATCGTGATTATCGAAAATGCAAGCTAATTGTGCATTTCTCTAGTGTTTCTCTACTTCCAACGAGCGTCCATATCCCCAACGGAGTCACCTCAGTGTCGTAATCCTTTCTCTGCTACCAAGGAGAGTTCATATCCCTAATGAAGATACTTTCATGTTCCACATGAGATGGAATCCCTTTCCCCAATCCTTTACCTTGTCAAATAATTTTCTCTTGATTTCTAGAGAGAGGTGGATGGGGAGGATTATTTTTTTCATTTAAATTCATGCAAGATGACACGTTTGAAAGATATATATTCCATCCTAGTTATCGATGATCTACCTTCTTGCACAGTCAGCCTCGGGTACTACAAGTGCTTCTCAAATGTTGGCACTAGCTTCTTAATTTCATAAAAAGCATAGAGACTTCTCTTGGGTGTGACCATTACCTCATTCTTGCCAAAACTTAAGAATAAAAAATGAATTATTACTAAATCATGTTGCACTATGGAATCTAAACTTGAGTCATGAAAAATAATTATTTCAAGAACATATAAAATCATGTATAGAAGTGGAATGAAAATTTTCAGGCTTCTAGGTACCATTGTACCACTCTCATGATAAATGTTAAGATTCATGAAACCAAATGTTCTGGGAAATATTAGGTAACAATATTGAGAGGGAGAGAGAGAAATATAACCAAAACTAAAAGGGTGAAAGTGAAAGGCATAAGGGGAAAAAAATAATGCAAACCCAAAAGGAAAAGAAAACTGAAATATCAAAAAGAAGGGAGGATTGACTTTTTTTATTTATGTGCAGGAGGGATGCCTTGAAAGGTTGGATGAAACAGTGTTTGATAATTTGGCCATTAATGGGGAGAAGATCCACATCCCCTTTAATTTTTTGCAATATGTAAGTTACCAGGCAAATATTTTCCTTAATAGTGAAAGGACCCAACCACAATTTTTTAAATTTAGAGTGTTTTCCTTTATCATTATGTGGCTTGTCCCACTTCAAAACCAAGTTGCCAACCTTAAATACTTTTTCACTAGATTTTTTTTTTATCAAACCATGATTTTATGGTCTGTTGGTGAGCATTCAATTTTGTTTTGGCTCTTGCTTTGTATTCTTCCAATTTAATCAAGAAATTTATTCATTTCTAGATGGCAGGACATTCCCTCATTCATGGTTGTTATGCAAGTTGGAGGGAAGGTAGGAAGATGTTTGGGGGTAGGATGGACTCCTTCCTGTAAATGAGAAAGTATGGTGAGGTCCCTATAGATTCTTTCGGAGTGACCTTCTCTAACCAAAGAGCGCTAGGTAGAGTGTTATGCCAATTCATTTATTGGTCTACTATGGTTTTCTTAAGGATACATATTAGGTTCTTATCGGTAGATTAAGATAGGATAATGCCTTGGGGGTAATAGTTAGCTACATATTTCAAAATAATTATTTTTTCTAAAGAAAAATCAAACCATTTCAACGATGATAAATAAGTAGCATTGTCAAAAACAACGGTAGTGGGTGTTGGGTTGATCTAGTGGTCTAGATCCCTTGGAATTTACTATCAATATGGGTAAGTAAACTTATGGGACATAGGCACAATATATGCAGAACTAGTCTTGAAATTGCCTAATAACTCCTATTAAAATCAACTCAATAAATTTCCAAAATCACAAACAGAAATGGTTCTCTTGGCCATGATACCTCATAATTAATTGTCAATGGTAGGGACTCAGGTTACAAGTAAATCATTCAATATTAATGTCTTCATAATTGGAAATGCAGTCTCTTTTAGTCAACCAAGTTCAATTCCAGCAAGGGTTAATTTGAAATGGGATTTAAAAGGCTGAATGAAAGGTAAATTGCAATAAGGAAATGAGTTGATAAGAAAGAAAGAAAGAAATTGCAGACACAGACAACTCTTAGTATATTAGTCTGAATATTGTATGTATGGAACAAAAGATGAAATATCAATCAATCACATTGTTGTCTTTAACATCTATATCTGGAACAATCATAGATCACATAATCAAACTAATAATTGTTTGTAAGATAATTAAAAAGAATCCTTAATCTACAAGAAATCAAAACAAAACATGCATGTAATAAAAGAAACTTCTAAAATCACTTACAAAAAGACAACATAGACCAAGGATCCCTCCTGGAATATGTTGTTAAGGAAGCTCAAACGTTTTTGAAAATATCTAACAGATCAATTAAAAGAAGAGCTCCATTGTATTGATAGTTTCAAAAAATTTCAGTAGTTACAAAAGTTTTGACGTCAAAATGTGATTTCTCCACTTCCATTTATGCCCTATATTTCTCTTTGAGGATACAGTTATACAAAATATTCAATAACCAAATCCCCAATCCCAGAACAAACCAATCAGATTGAAGTTGGATTTTACACATTTAAGAAAATTGAAAATTGGTCGCTATAGGAAAATCTAAAATATTTAGTTCTGAAGAAACGCTCGTACAACCCACGTCTTGTACTTTTTGAGTAGTATACCCCATGCATCACTGTAATGACCCTGTTCTACATAAAACCCATGTCGTAGAATTTGTTGATTCATCCTTATCTCTCCAAATCTCACCTCTAAATATTATTGTCCGAGAACTCTATTTTTCAAAACTGATTATAAAAAAAATAGTTCAGATCTCCATTATAGCATTTGCCATACCTTTTTCCTTGTTATTTTAAATTGATTCCTTGATTTTATAACAACATGATCCTTGTTCCTTGCTTCTGGTATAAAATTCTTGATTCTTTGAGAGATCTAATGGATTTCCTATAATAATTTCCTGTAGATTTCATGTAATAATTGTCTACGGATTTCCTGTAATAACTGTGTGCAAATTTCCTATAATAAATGTTTGCCAATTTTCCTATAATCAATTCCTACCAATTTTGACTTATGTTGATTGTTGGGTGTTGAGTGCCATGGGAATGGTGGAATAGGTAAATAACCATCTCCAGATGTTGATGAAGTACCTCCATGTGGCATTTTCCCTTCTGAGTGAGTGAAAGTATGCTAATCACCAATTCCTATAATAACTGGTAAAATGGTGTCAGTTCCTATAATAACTTGTGAAACATGGTAAATTATTGTAATTGATGAAATGTAGGAGATTTTCTACATAAATAGTTATAAATACCACTTACAAGTAAAACTAAGAGTAAACCTCAAAACAACAACTTATTACCTATTTTAATGATCATTATGCCCATGGATGATTTTAGGGGATAAATTTCACTCATGGGCTAATTTTCCATGGTTTTTACAAAAACGAGATTCGCTATTTTAAAAATGATTCGCCCAAATTCTATAGCATAAAATTATTTTACATTAAAAATTGCCAAAAGTTTATAAAAAATATATAAAATCCTTATAAATTTGAATATTTTTACAAAAATATCGCCAAACATTTATAGTTGGAATATGAAGGATTAGTAAGATTCGCCAAGCTTTCTACATTTTAAAAAAAAATTCCATCCTTAAAATCATCCCTGATTATGCCATTGATTAAGTGAAAAGGGGGAAAGAATGGAGGTTTTGATGTCAAAATTGGAAGTGAATGAGCTTGGAAAAAATGATCAAATTGGCACCCAACAGCTCTCCCAGATAGAGGATGTTGCATGTCCTCATCCAACTAATTAAATTTCTTCTCGTAAACCCAAATACACATTAATCTAATTGTATGTGAGGTGGACAAATTATGCTCATGTGTAATATCCCGAGCATATTATCAATTTGTGTCCATGTTGATACTTCTTCAAATTCATTCCAAAATTTATAAATCATGTAAAATCTTCTAGCACACCAGAACAACATCAAATGAAACCTAAGTCTTATCCACATGTAAAAACTCGTTGCACCACGGTCACCCAAATTCCTATAACTGATTTCTTGTCACAGTATATCTGGCCATTATATTTGAAAATATAAAATCGATTTTCTAAGAATTTTGGTGAGGTTGTTGGTATCATTGTTATGCTTATGATCACCAAAAATTGTAGCCAACAGATGCATAAATTTCAATAAAAAGGAAAAATGGCTAAAGATGATAGTAGCCAACTTCTTAAAAAATATAAACTGGATTTTCTTGAAATTTGTTTGTTTATTCATCATACCTTGATACATTTATGATCCAAATTTCACAATAAATGGGTTCACGGTTTGGGAGATACTAACAAATTACTTTCTTCTCTGTTTATGGAAAAATGCTTGCTACAAGAAATGTTTTGTGTGAAAAAGAAAATCCACAAAGTGAGATTTTCCTTCGGTGAAAAGAAAAATCCAATAAAGTGAGGATTTTCCTTCATTATTCGCTTTTTATTTTAACTCCAATCTCGTGGTAATCCTTTATGTTGCTTCCAACAAGTGCTTGGACATTGATTTCATGATTCTCTTAATTATTTTTGCTGGAATTTCCTCAAATTATGGTAGTTCTTCTCAAGACCTTCCCTTTCTCATGTTCCTCATTAAAAACTTGATTTTCTTCCTCTGTGGTTCAATTACAATTTCCTTAATTTTTTCATAGCCTCTTGTTCTAGGTCTATTAAGCAATTTTGGTAAACTTTCCTCTTCTACTTTTTCCTCTTATGTTCCCTATTTTTTTTTGTGTGCTAGTTCTGTTTACAAATTTCACAGGACTCTATAAATATTTCCCTTTTGATTTTACAAGGCTTTAGAAATTATTTCCCTTAGATTGCATAGTCTCGGGGAATCTTTTCCTTAGATTGCACAAGAATTTTCTTTGTATTTTTTTTCATATTACTACCCTTCTTGGTTGACCATACACCTTCACCCACTTGTTCCCTTTTCTTACCAATTCTTATAATGTTTAGTTCAGGGTTTACAGGATTTTTGTCTTCTACAAGGTATTCACTAGATGTCTCATTTGCTTCAAAAACAAACTTGAGTGGAAGACTTCTTCCAGGTCTGGTTTGATTTTTCCATTTTATGAAATACAATCAATTTAACTAGAGCATGGTGATACAAAACCTATCCTTGTTGGGTATATTTTTCTGAACTTCCATGGCCATCTTCATGAGGCTTTTCAACAGAAAATAAAGCATATCGATTCACTTACTTTTATCCTTCAAATGCTACAACAAATGAATACAGTAAAGAAATATTATATTGTACCTCCCCTCAAAGGTCAAGTACTTTTGGATAAATAAAACCACACATTTCTAGGGGTCATCTAACCAGGTTCTTGGAACGCCCTTAGTCTAGTTTGAATTCTATTATCCATCCTTTTCCCTTCATTCACTGGATTTTAAACCAACCCTAGTTGTTCTTCTATTGAATTTTTCATCAAATTCCATGGTTATTGATATATTGTACTCCATAAATTTCCTGAACAATTGCAACAACCCTACTTTCTAAAAGACAATTTTGCATGTAGGAAAATCATCAAGCAATGTTGTCCCATGTGGATCATGTATGATCACAAAAGGTATTCCCTCTTTGTTTGATGAATTTGTTAGATGCCAGGTTCGATTCCTTTCAAAAAACAAAGGTAAAATGGTGGAGACAAGTAAGATGGGTAGAAGTTTGAAATAAATAGGGTAAATACTAGGAGATGAGACAACTGGTATGATCATTAAATAAATTAACTCGGTTGTATTCATCATATCAAATTACATCTATTTGGAATAATCATGTAATTTCACATAAAACTTATCATTAACAAATGATGATGCATACAACTTAATTATGTTGGAAGATGAGTGGATATATTGGATATGGTGGATGGGTGGTGGTATAATAATATTCAGTGAAGAAATGGAAATCGTGAAAAATATGTTTAATTCATGAAATATGTATAGAACATAATCAAAATTACTTTGATTTCACATCACACATAATTCAAATGAGTGGGATGATATGGATTTTAAATAAATCGATGGTGGAATCAATAAAATCAAAATATTCACATGATAATGATTTGGTGTAACTCTCGATCAGATTGCATATGGAATGAATGGAATGTAAGTTGCATATAAGAGAAAACTCTAGTTTAACAAGTAAATAAGTATCAAAGAGACTATTACCTTGTGAATCAACCTACAGTTACCAAAACAAATTTGACGATGAAAGAATGATGTTGAAGATCATGAAAAAGTGTTTATGTCACTTTGTAATCTGGTTCAACTTTGAATATTCTACACATTTTGTTGAACCAGTCTTGAATTCCTAGAATTTATTTTGTTATTATAGGAATTGAATGTAATTTTCTGTCGAAATGAATGAATTCTTTTAATACAGGAACTGACAGTGTTCCTCGGCTACAATGAAAATAATATGAACTATGGAACCAAAAGAAATTGTTGTTTCTTAGCCTTGATTTAAATTCTAGAAATTGTTGTTTCTCTCCCCCACACCAAGATATTTCCATGTCCTCATGCAAATGAAGTAAGGAAGAGTATATGTGCAAGGATACTCTCTAACAGTTCTTGAGGGATGCGTGCACATTGTATTCTCTTGAAGTGGTTGTTGTGTTAAATTTGAATTGTGTCAAGGATGACTTCTTTGAAGAAACTTGGAACAATTTTTAACATGATGTTATACTGAACTGTTTTTATAAAGGACTGAAATGATGTTTCTACTAGAAATTGTCTTAACTTATATATTTTCAAGAATCCTATAATGGTCACTAAAATGAAAGGTCTTCACCCACATCCATTCTTGTGAAACCCTTCATATATGAATAAATTTGTTGGTGTCGAACATAGAAAGATCCATTGAATTACCAACAATTGAGGAGGTTCATTAACCAATGTGATATATCCCACATTTGATGTCAAGGGGCATCGAGGCACTAGGTACACTCTATCAGTCACAAATAGATTTGTTGAAGTCGAGTGACTTGTAGAATTCACCTACTAAGAAACATTGATGTATTTCCTTAGCACAAGACAAGGATACTTTCCATTGAGTCATGCAGGCTCTAGGGTACTAAGAATGTCTCATGTTTCAAACCAATAAAATATGTTGGAGTCGATGGGTTAAAAGTAGATGGAAGGAGAGCCTTAATGTATCTCTCAACATCTAGATGAGCACATAACCAATAATTTTGTAGAACCAAAAAATTGAAGAGACATCATCAACATGCTTTATTTGGAACCTAGCCATCCAATTTCCTGGTTTTCTGACTAAAATCCTATTAGGCTATGCTAGAAAATATGGTTTTCACATCAAATATTATTTTTTTATTTACTTACTTATTTATTTATTCATTTTCTTATGCTACCCTTTCCTATTTGAAGAAACAAATATTCATGTGTATGATTGTTTCCAGTGCAACCATTTACAGAACCATACTTCTATTTTACCCATATCCAGATATGAAAAATATACCTTAATAAACACCAATATATGAGAGGCCAGTTATTCACATGTATTGAGTGCCAAGAATTGTTTAATAATGAATTGTTGGGGCTCGATGACTATCTTTAAAAAGATTCAATGTAATCTTGATTTCCTAGGATTCCTTGTTCAATATCTTTCATTACCATGCCATGAAGGTCTTCTGAGATGTACTCCTCGTACATATAATATGGTGACAGGCATGTAAGAAACTCTTCAATTTTAGATTCCAACATTGTCTCTTCATCAGCTACTGTCCATGATTCTTGTGCCTCTTTCTAGATTTGTTCATGGGTTCTTTGATCTTCTTGAAAAGTAGTTTTCTCTTTAGTTATGGCTCTAACATTGGAACAAGGATTGAAGAAATTCCTTATAGTTATGAGCCATTTTTTTCTCAACAAGTTCTTGAACATATTCAAGTTCTTTTGCTGGTTAATAGGTTCTACTCATAAATGGATTAGTACATGGGGGATTTTACAAAAACAAAGAATTTATCCATCTTAAAGAAATAAATGAAATCAATAACAATCAGACCACATCAAACAAACTAAAATAAAAATATGATCATTTAATTGATTTCCCTCATGCTACTAAGACCCTATTATCACCTATGTTTTTTTTTGCATGAGTTAACTTTTATTTCCATTAATAAAATAAACTTGCACAAAATGGAAACACACTTATAGTGATAACATGATGAGGACTTGGAGATACCCACTAAAGTGGATAAGTCAGGATAGAACCATTTCATAAATATTGAAGTGAGGGGGAGTTTGAGTCTTACTGCTTCTCCTCCTCCAAGTTGTAAATTTTGGTGTAACAGACAAATTGCAAAGAAGAATTTGAATAGAAAAAAATGAAAATCGAGCAAACAATAGAAATCTCGCAATTTCAAGAGTGATTCCTTTAGTGCCTCCCTGGAAATGGTGCAAAAATGTTGTTTTGATCTAGTGGTATAGATCCATCAAAATTTGTTATCAATTCGGGTAAGTAAACTTATCATACACATGCACAATATATGCATAGCTAGTCTTGAAATTGCCTAAGAACTCCTACTAAAATCAAAGAAAAAAAAATTCAAACTCACAAACTGAAATGGTTCTCATGGCCATCATCAGACAGACTTAATTGTCAATGGTAGGGACTCATATTACAAGTAAATAATTTACTCTAAAAATGTTCCTACTTGAAAACAAACTATTTTTTAGTCAACCAATATTCAATGCCAACAAGGGTTCCTAGAATATTTTTTTAAGGAATCTTAGACTTGTTCAAAAATATCTAATCCATCAATTAAAAGAAGAACTCCATTGTATTGATAGTTTTAGAAAATTTCAGCAGACACAAAAGTTTTGATGTTTAATCATAATATATCCACTTCCATTGATCTCCTATATTGTTATTTGAAAATATATTTATACAAAATATTAAATAACCAAATCCCCAATCCTAAAACTAACCAATCAGATCCAAGTTGGATTTTACACATTTAAGAAAATTGAAAATCAATCGCTACAAGAAAATTTGGGAAATTTTGTTTTGAAAAAACGCTCATACAACCCATGTCTTGCACTTTTTGAGGAATATTCTCTTCACTTCACCTAAATGACCTGATTCTGGACAAAACCCATGTCGCGAAATTTATTGTATCATCATCACTGCTCTAGAAATCACCTATGAATATCATTGCCCGAAAATTCTTTTTTTCAAAACTAATTACAGGAAAAATAGTTCAGATCTCCATTATAGTGTTTGACATATCTTTTTCCTTGATATTCAAAAAACATGATCCTCGTTCATTTCTCCTGGTATTGAATTCCTAATACTTTAAGGGAATTGGAAGATGTCCTATAATGTTTAGCACAATTGGTGATGTTGTTGGCTTGCATCCTCACTCTATTTCTTGATTTGGGGATTGTGTGGCACTCTTCTAGCTTGACATCTTATCCTTTGGAGGATTTTCCACTGCACATGCCACTTTGGCGAGGAATTTTATGGGCTAACATTCTATAATTTGATTATCTTTGGTCATTTTGTATGTAATGGCTCTAACTTAATTATAACAACCATTAAATTAGAACATAACAGTAAATTTAAAATTCACTTAATCTAGCACATTCAATCTAATATTTCAATAAATAAAATTTACTAACAATTTAATTCAAAAGATTCATAACTCTAACCTGAATCTGATGCTTGCTTCCTTAGCTTGTATCTGATGCTGCTTCCTTAGCTTGAATCTGATGCTTCTCTTTAGGACACCCC
>SNQJ01S0063083.1:41582-61585 GCA_010110895.2 Picea sitchensis | reverse complement strand
GGCCTTCTTTACTTCACCTTCCCTCTGAAATTCGGATTAGATATCTTTTTTTTACCTCAGTCACCTGTAGATATTCAATATTTTAAAGTGTGATTAAAATGAGAGAGCTTTGCCTCTTATTTATACTTTCATGTAGCTTCCTCAAGGGGTTACCTTTTAACCATCTTAACTCACTTTCCTTATTTTAGGGTTAACCAACTTCTAACTACTTGTCCAATTAGTAATTTATCCATTAACTTTATTATTTAAATAATTTATTTTGTATCCACTTTGACTTATCATACACTCATCACTTCGCTTTACCTCAAGGGGTTACCTTCTAACCATCTTAAACCACTTTTCTTATCTTAGGGCTAACCCATTTCTAACCACTTGTAAACTTAATAATTTTTCCATTAAATTTATTATTTAAATATTTTATTTTGTATTCAATTTGACTTATAGTATACTCATCACTTCACTTTATTATTTACCTTATAAAATCTCTTAAACCACTTTGATTATTTTGACCTTTTGGGGCTTCTAGATGACTCATGAGGGTTCTCCAACTTCACATGGCCATAACTCTCTAACCGTGAGGAGTTATTTGACGTTCCACATACCACTATAAATGACATGACATGTACTATCCATCTAGAATATTTTTACCTGCAAATATACCAAAACTCATACCATTATCCATCAAACAAACTTGGGTCTATTACCCAAACCTAGGTTCACCAACTTCTCATGGCCATAACTCTCTAACCGTGAGGAGTTATGTGACATTCCACATACCAACGAAAATGGAATGACATGTACTATCCATCTAGAATAATATTACCTTTAAATATATTAAAACTCTACCATTATACATGAAACAACCTTGGGTCCATTACCCAAACCTTTGTGCTACCAGAATTTTTCCAAGGGTTGATATCAATCACTAAGGGTTGCCATCAATCTACAATATCACTTTCCAATGGTTGACATCAATGACAACTGACAATCCATATCAACTGTCCATCAACCTAAGCCAACTGTTTGACATGAGTTGCACATACGACATTGGCATGCACATGGTGTAGAGCCCGAGGAAAAAATCGGAGGAAAATTTAAGAGCAGGAGAAAAAGATATGCCAACCTCTATGGAAAGTCTACAGGATAAGAATGATGAATACATACTTAAACATTCTTACTTGCAAATTGCAAACAACAAACAACAAACACCGAATACAAATGAAACTATGGTATTGAAACTTACTCGTCAATGATGAATGACAAAATTGTAGGCCCAATTGTGGGTGTAGGATTTGAACCCTACAAAGTACAAAAAACAACTCCAACTGCCGGTGCATGACCCCAACCTTGCAAAGTTGAAACAAACAAAAACAAGTAGCAAACAACAAACCAATGAGCAAGCACGAACAAGTCCAACTGCAGGTGCAGGACCTCAACCCTGTAAAATTGAACCAAACAACAAGAAACAACAACCAACGAACCAATGAACAAGCAACAACCAGTGAACCAGTAAAGAATATATGTATCTTCAATGATGACTAAATTGCATTCCAAACATAGAATAAATATGAAACATATGATGACCATTCAAGTGAAAATACTTAAACATTCTTACTTGCAAACCGTAAACAATAAACAACAAACAACGAATACGAATGAAACTATGGTATTGAAACTTACTCGTCAATGATGAATGATAAAATCGCAGGTCCAATTGCGGGTGCAAGACTTGAACCCTGCAAAGTGAAAAAATAGGTTCAACTGCAGGTGCATGACCTCAACCTTGCAAAGTTGAACCAAACAACAACAAACAACAACTAACGAACCAACGAATTAACGACCAAACAACAATCAGTGAACCGGTAAACAATATATGTATCTTTAATGGTGACTAAATTGCATTCTAAGAATAAAATAAGTATGAAACATATGATGGCTATGCGAGTGGTGGTGGACAACAATGTTATCCAAATTCACTGCAACATTGTATGGAAAAATTCGAGGAAAAATTTACTATGACAAACCTATTTAAGTAAACATTTAAGGTTGTCAGGCCTGTTTAAGGGCCTCACGCTAAGTAAACATTTAAGCTGTCAGGCCTATTCAAGTACCTCAAAAAGTGTGTCAATGCTCAAAACTTTCTGTATGTAAACATTTCAATAGAAATATAAATATTAAAAAAAATAAAAAATAGCGTCCATGCTCAAAACTATCGGTATGTAAATATTTCAATACAAATAAAAAAATTAAAAAAGAGCGTCGATGCTCAAAACTTTGGATATCTAAACATTTAAAACATTGAGAATAACTAAGCTGGCAATAAGACTTCGAATCTATTCTCAAATGAGATGATGACATATAAGGTTTTTTATTATTATATAAAAAATAATGTTTTTAGTTCTCTAATTCGAACAATAGAGATGATGCAAAAATTTATAGTCAAATGACATTAATATGAAGTCAACAAATTATCGATCACTATAATTCATCTACGCTTTCGACTGAGACTAATAATAATAATTATTAAAACCACAAAACATGCCCAATACTTGATAAAAAAGATAAAGTTTAAAAGTTAAAAAACAATGTTTTTTTAATATATGACTTGTACCTAACTTTGATCTTGGCTCTCCAATACTATTTAATTTACAATACATATCAAACAAGACTACTAGGTAGCATATACTTGCTGAATATAATAATGAAAGTATTGTTTAAGGAGATAGAGAGAGAAGGAGTAGGCATGAAATGACTAGATGACATAAATATTTATTACAATAACATTGAGGGAAGTGAAGGCAGCCATAAAACTTCAAAGTTTTTGTCAATAAATCATTATTTTTTAAAACTTTAAAATTAAAAATTAAAAATTAATCATTATTTTTTAAAACTTTAGATAAAGGGGTGTATATTTTATGGTCAACAAGGAATTAATCATTATTTTTTAAAACTTTAGATAAAGGGGTGTATATTTTATAGTCAACCACGAACTAATAGAAAACCAAACCTAACTCAAAGAAGACAAACCATACACGTGCCGAATATAATAATGAAAATATTGTTTAAGGAGATAGAGAGAGAAGGAGTAGGCATGAAATGACTAGATGACATAAATATTTATTACAATAACATTGGGGGAAGTGAAGACAACAATAAGACTTCAAAGTTTTTGACCAATACAATATATAAATGAGATTTAAAATTTAAAATTAATCATTATTTTTTAAAACTTTAGATAAATGAGTGTATATTTTATGGTCAACCATAAACTAATAGAAAGCAAACCTAACTCAACACTATATACCATGCCTATCAACAAGTATAATAAGTGTGAAACATTACTAATATTCAATCTATTATACTGATAGTATAATAGTTTATTAAAAAACTGATCAACGAATACAAGAAGAACACATAGAAATTGTAATTTATTTTATAGAACACATAGAAATTGTAATTTATTTTATAGTTTTATTTTGATCACGGTTTCCCTAATGATCTCCCCTATCTAAGACTCTGACTCGAGGTTGTCAGCCACTGCGGCAGGGGCTAAGGCAGGTGGGATCAACCGGGTGAACCTTCCCCGGCCCCCCTATGGGGAATGCAGTACACGAGCTTCTTTCTTATGGTCAACGAGTTTCTTTATTTTATAGTTTTATTTTGATCATGGTTGCCCTAATGATTTCCCAAATCGATTAAAAAACTCAAAACTGAAACACATCAAATCCAATTGAACTGAAATTTACACAATTAAATCAATTATATACCTGAAGAGGTTGTTTCAATCCCAGATTTCCACAGATAAATCAATTATATAGATGATGATTTTATTTTTGAAAGGTCTGTATCCCATATAGATTTTCTAAGATGGATCTCAAGTCAATAGATGGACCAGTCTGAACAACAGCATTTCGGTACGCAACGCAACAAACCACGTGGACCTTCGGAGACGAATACACATGGACTTGATTTGATATAAAGTTAAAGAACAAACAGTACAAAGTAGAGGAAAAGTTGTTGTGGCTAACCTATATCCACACCCTGGGGGTATTTGCCGTGTAGATATTTATTCAGAGTCTGATCAAAGTGGAGAAAGAAAGTAGATAGATAAAAGAGCTTGTTATATTGGTGATCCCCCAAAATCTTGCAATTCAATCTAATCAGTTTTAGAAGTATTTACAGACAAGTATGGAAACAGTTGTGGAGAATGAGGAGCATAAATGGAAAGAAGTAAATCTCCCAGCTCACTTAAAGCAGCAGCCGGAGCCAGAGCTAGAAAGGGAGACAGGAGAAAGGAGAAGAGGGCGTGACATTTTGGTCAGCGTAGATCATGGGCCCCAGAGCAAACATGCATTTGATTGGGCCATTGCACATCTGTGTCGCATGGCTGATACACTCCACCTTGTTCATGTTGTTACCAGTTGAGTGCAATTCTCCTGTTTTTTAGTTATTTTGGCTTCTAGTATTTGCAACATTTTTTCTGAAAGTGATTTTGAGTAGGGCAAGTTCGGATTCAAACACAACTATGTGCTTGTTAGACACCCATGCTCTCACAGTGGCTTGGAGCTGGGATTTATGGCCCATTATTTGGCTCCATTCATAATGGCCCAGGTGAATTGCAGAGCTCCCCAAATCACCTCTTCCCTAAGCTGTGAACGATAAAAGCTCATTAGCTTGTCTCTATTTGTGCATTTCTGTGTCCCAGAAAGAACACAGGCCTGGTCCATAGGGCCGTTGGCTCTTCGTTGCTTGAAGCTTAGGGCTGAACAGTAAAAGCTTATTAGTTTGTCTTGCCTCTATGTGTCTCCGGAGGGAAGGCAAACTCTACCATGTAGATTTTGTTCAGTGGGCGAAGCTTAGGGCTCAAACATAACTATATGCTTATTTATTGATATTTAATATGTTTCCTTCATACCCAGTGACAGCGTCCAATTCCACCACCTATCAAGAGGTGGGACGCTGTTTACATTGTACAACCACCAGGCCAGACTCAGTGGACAAGCGGTTCAATGATCCCCTTACAGTAGGGTGTTGATTATTTTTAGGTCGAAAGGCATACCTATTATTAGAGATGGCACAATTAATCACCTTTTAATCTAAAATTCTAATCTGTGGCTAACAATTGAAAATGCTGGAATATTCTTAGTCTTCCTCCCAAATCAATGAATGTGATTTATTCTTCATAACTTTCTTGTATTTTTGAATGCATTAGTTAACTTGTTTACATTTTAACATTTACGTAATCATATTAAGAAATTACTGTACCACCATATGATTGCCACGTTTAACTGATTAACCTTTGGAATTATCACATTTAAAATTAACTTTTGAATTTCCTCAGTTCTATGTGCATTTCAGCTGTCGGTGCGTTTCAATTCACCAGAGTGCTGTCCGTCCAGATAACTTTCGGCATTCACCAGCCGCAACACCAACCACTTTGCGGCTATGCTAGTTTTATTTGAGGAATAAAATCCTGGTGGGAGCTATAACAATGCCCCGGTTTCATTGACCCTGTGAGCTTTTCATGGCTAAATATGTGTTTAAATACCTGTTTACTAGGCATCCACTTACTCATGAACAATGGCTTAGGAGGGTTTTCACCATTTTTCTCTTTTCGCTGCCACTGAATGAATTAATATCTACTTCGACTAATTGGGATGTTGGACTGTAGGCCAAGTTGACTACACTGTATTTTAAAAGCTTTTCTTTGTTTAGGAACTTTTTTGGAAAGATTCCCAAGAATCCGTTGAGGCTAATGAGTTTGAGACTGTTGTTCCTTATTTTGATATATCTTGAATTGCAACACTTTAGTATCATGCAGACTTTAACAGACGTCCTCACGTAGGACCTTTCAGGACCTTACAGCCCTTCTGAGAGGACCCTTTGCAAAAAAATTATCCATTACCTTTTCTAACTTACAGAATTGGCACAGTTTGTCTTCTCATGGTGTTTTCAGAATGATGCATTGTCTGGTCTCATTTCTTCACTGGGGTTTTGGTTGGATGTGAGCAATATCCCACTCCTCTTTCTAGTTGCAAAGGCTGAAAATATAGCATGGGCCTCGGTACTAAACTATCATGTATAAGTGATATCCTTCGCAATTGAACCTTGCTATCAGGTAAGATGACAATATGAATCATAGGAACCATAGTCTTACCTCGAATCCGTTCATTTAATGTTTGGCAGGTTGTCACGGGTGATCATTCTCCACTGCTTGTGGTGAAAGAGTTGCCACAACGTTTGAAGATCTGCCCAAAGAAATGTTTATATAAATTGATAAGTTATCATTTTTGGATTATTTTAATATTTAGCTACATAGTATACGATATCGGCTCGTTTGATTACATTAAGAAAAGACTATAAAAAAACGAGATGTAGGAGCTAGATCTCATGCACTTTCTCTTTCTCTACTTGCTTTAAGTAGGTAGGGGAAAGGCTATCTTGATGTAATGCTAGCTTTGTATATCCCTTTAGGAGGGATGATAATTGCATTCCTTCAGTAGAGATTATAAACCCTGTAAGTGTGGTTAATAATAATGTCTTCATAGGACTCCTGTAGATCTTGTATACGTCTCTGCCAAGGCTCCAAAAGCAAGCTATTTAAAAGACTTCAACCACAGAACCAATCAATAACAACTTTTGAATCTTCTATGATCTGAATTTGTCGGATTTCCCTTTCTTTTGAAAAAAAAGGGAGAGCACAAAAAGCACTCAATTCAGCCCCTGCGTTTGAATCATAACCCGCTCCCAGCTTCAACTAGAAATAGTAAAAATAGTATTTTTCAGATAGAAATAAAACCATACCAGCTCCACATTGACTTGGTATTCCCTGACCTGGGCCATCAAAGAAACTCCGTGCCATCATATGATTGAAGACTGGGGCTAATTGCAAACTAGCTGTTTGACGAGTTGACTCCTTTACTCTCTCAAGAAAAGAAACCTGGACTTTGTGAGCCACCATCCTCACATTTCCATTCTTCCCATCAAAAAGAACCCAGTTCCTATGCATCCTAACTCCCCATATTATATAGCAAGGAAGTTCTTTGAACTGTTTTAAAAATGGATTACTTGACCAATTCCATAAACAAAGTTCCAAAGAAAAAAAAAATCCATTGCACAGGACAATTCAGATTCATCATAACATCACGCCAAACTTGTAACAAAAAAGAGCATGAAACAAACAAATGAGACACCAGTTCTTCCTCTACCTTACAAAGAGTACATCTATTTGGTCCACTCCATCCCCTTCTCTGTTTATTATCCCAGGTAAGAATTCTATTCACCAGAGCCAACCACAAGAACAGTCGAGTTTTTAACGGGCATTTCCATTTCTACATACAACACCGTGAAGTTCTTTTACCTTATTTCCAATAGATGCACTATTTCTTCTGCCCTCCGTCAGCCATCTTCACATTTGCATACGCTCTAAAGCCAAGCCAACATAACTACAGTTTTGGAATTTTTCATCCCTGTAATTGGGCATCCATTCACCTATGCCTTTTTCATCTCTAAGCATCAGGTATGGTTATAATTTTATATCCACAATGGACTTTTAATATTAAAGTTTAGAAAATCTGGGAAATCCAGTGGGATAATGCACTATAATTATATGGTGTGAATGAGTCATATATGCCAAAAAGACTAGGATGGTTCATGAAGCAGCAGTGAAGAATTGATTCCTCCCTCCAGTTGTTCCAATTTTTGGTTCTACATATCTAAAAGTATTCTTACAGCTTTCATAACATTTAATTTTTTTATTGATAATAACAACTTTATTGGTTTTATGTTCATTCTTTTCACCTGCAATATGTCTGTCTTGTTTGAGCAAGGCAACATGTTTGTGACTTAACTTCAGAGTATTTTGGTATACCCAAGTCATGATGCTGTCTAGTTCTACAGAGAGAAGGATGCACAAATTTTAGACCCAGCAATTCATCTATATGGCTTTGTGATATTATTTTCATAGTTTAGCACCCTGCATTCTCTTCTTTTTGGGGCAAGTTGTAGCTCTCTTCTTCGCAAGTTCTCAATTTTGTTTTCATAGCACCCTGGCCTTTCTTTTTTGGATAAATTGTAAGTTTATCATTGAAAAGATCACCTCACTCAAAATCTAAATAGATTTTAGCGATCATGTTCTGAATAGCTTTTGCTGATCAATTTCTGTATTGGATGATCATGTTCAATATCACATTTTGAATCATTACAAGAGCTTTTCCTGGAGTTGGTTAAAGATATTTGGGCTTCTATATAAACTTAGTTTCTTCTGTACCATAGATGAATTCAGACTGATGAGAGTTCTTTTCAATGTGCTATGCGTCTTTCTTCAAAGCACAGATTCAGATGACGAGGTCCTTTTTGGAGCCACACAAGCTCTCATGGAAAGGCTTGCAATAGAAGCATATGAAGTTGCCATGGTAATTCTAATAAGAAGCCTTGTAAATGTAGTCCTTACAGACTATAGCTCCATTGATTCTAATCTCCATGTCGTTGATTTTGGCACTGAAAAGGTGAAAACAGAAGCTAGGATTATGGAGGGTGACGTAGGTAAGGCAATTTGCCGTGAAGCTGTAAGAATTAAGCCTGCTGCACTTGTAATGGGAACAAGAGGCCGCGGGATAATCAAGAGGTAAGACCCTTATATTTTGAATACTCCACATCTCCTTCTAAGATTAAAGTTGTGTTTAAACTTTTAAAGGCTAGAGGATATCTGAATTGCCATTATGCTAGTTTTGCTTCAAATATTTCGTTGTTTCTGACATCTTCTATGGTTTTAAGTGTACTGCAAGGGAGTAAGAGTGAGTACTGCTTCCATCATTGTAGCTGCCCTGTAGTGATTGTTCCTCCCAAAGGTAAAGTTCATTTACATTCTTTTTGTTCTCACAAATCGAAAGTAGCTGTTATGTATGTAGGTCTGTACCTGCATACAACTTTCTGCTTTCATACAGAAGCTTGTATCCAAATCATGTTCTTGGGTTCCAAAAGAACTCAACCTGCTAAACACTAACAGTATACCTTCCCAACCAAATGCGTTGGTTATCACAACACAAAGTTTACATATAGAATAACCATGATTATGACAAACTATCTTAGCAGATCAATAATATTATCATCAAACAAAATAACAGTAATGGAATAATGAAAACAATAGCAACGTACACACTATAACACACCAGGATTTAAATGGGAAACCCGAGTACAGGGAAGAAAACCCACTGTCGAAATGGTAGAGCTTGGTTATATTGGGGAGAACAAGGGTACACTAGCACAGCTGATAACATAAGTTTGCAATAGAGACAATTGTCAATAGCTAATCTATCCGACTCGGGGCTAGGTCTCTACATAGCCCAGGGTCAGTTGACAAGATCAATCTTGATCAACCACCCTATCTAACGGCTCGTTCGATCTTGACAATCTTGATCATGCATTTTATTTATTACATTGTTTGTCTCGATAGCTTATGGGCTTTAATTAAAAAACTGGGGTGTGTTGACACCCAACACATGCCTATATAACACTCATCATTATACTTATCTGTATACATAGATTTCAAAATACTGTACCAACTCTTATGTATTTCATGCTATTTTGACAGAGGCTGGAGACCAATCAGTAATATAGAAATATCGCCAAAGCTCCATTTCACATGGACATAAGGAAGTATATTTGCATTTGGTATGATTTTAGTGCCATTTTCAGGTGATGGCGGACTATTCTATTAGCAGAAATTGATTGTATGTATCTGTTGAGCAAAGTGATTCTAAGCTAGCTGACCAAGCTGGACTGGTCTAATCACTGTATTTGGGTTGTTCATCAGTTGTTTATTCGACTTCTGAACTGTTTGAGATGAAGTTCGTTGTTCTGGCCATCTTATGGATTTTGCTAGCTCGATATGTTAGTACCACGTCTGCTTTAGATGAAACTTGAGTTGTCATAAAAATATTTGAAATTGTTTAAATGTTCAGAACAAATGGTTGTATAATTGAATCATATGGTATTTTTTGGGGTAGCTTAGACCAAGACAGTTTTTAAATATTTAATCATGTTGACTGAATAATGGAAGAATTCTAAATTTCACAAATTTCTCGATGTAATTTCTCTAAAGATTAATTTCAGCCAAATCAGAGTATGCCTGAAAAATTATTGATTGCTTAGAAGCTACATAAAATATGTATCAGTTTGTGACATTGTCTGTTCAAATGTTATTGATATGTATATCTTGGAAGAATATCTGACTATAAATTGAATTTGAAACATTAAAGTTAACATAAAGTAACTGCCTGTAGGAATCCCTCTCTGCTCATGTGCTGTTAAAGCTGAGCATATTTCCAGACAGCAAATTATTAAGGACATGAAAGACATTAACTCATTCTTTTATTCATCTCGCTTTTGCTTATTACTTATGCGATTCTTCTTCAATGTTTCTTGAGAGTGGCTGCTGACAGATGAGCAATTGAGCAACCATAATCATATTACTTTAACCACCTACACTTTACCTACCAGATTCTTCATCACATCTTCTTTAGAGCAGCGGCTAACAGACACAAGCAGCTGAGCCAACCGTGAATCTACAGCTCGAGTACCTACACTTTAGCTACCAACAAGACACTAGGATACTAGTTAATTCTTTCTACAGTCTCGCTTTGACTCTATTCAGGACAAAACATCTAAAATTTAACTGACTCCTGTGTAATTGCACTTAGTACAATGAAGGGTTTTAGTTAAGATATTTACTACCATGTCTTCAGAAGTGTACAATTCAAGCTTTAAGTTTCTTGAAGAATTGTTTCTCTCACAATATGGTGGATGTCGTATATCTACGTGTTTGGTTTTTCCATGAAATGAGACTTAGAGCAATCTTCAATCTTCTATCTGACAAAATGATGGATGTTGTATATGTAAGTGTTTATTTCTTCCATAAAATTTTGACAAAATGATGGATGTTGTATATTTAAGTGTTTATTTCTTCCATAAAATTTTGGATTTTTTTAAGTCCATGGAAAGAATTACACATTGTGGTCCATATTGAAATCTTTTTTTAAAAATAATCACTTGTCAACTTGTCCACTTATGTTAATGTTTAGCACCAAAGAAATTACACATTTCTCTGGATGTAGAAAGTTTATTTCAACCCAATATCAATGTCCATATTACATAAAATATTTCACTATCAATTTTATATATATAAACTGAAAAAAAATGTTTTTACAAAGCCCAAATACTTTAGGTTTTACACTTTGAGGGAGCTGTGTAATTCTTTTTATGATTAACATGAAGTTGAAAAATGATATTTAAAAAAATATATTAATAACAAAAAACATTTCAATAATCTGAGTCATAAATAAAATATTTCAATCTTTCAATCTTCTCATTAAATAAAATAAGAACTTTATTTCCTTATATATATATATATATAAACATGGAGTTAAATCATGGTATTTAAAAAAGTATTAATAACAAAAAAAAAATTCAATGTTTGCTATAAATAAAATATTTCAATTTCTACTCTAAACAAAATAATTTTATATCAAAAAATTCTTATTGCTTAGAAAGGGCATTTTTTACAGTGTTGTATAAATCCATCTTAATTAGATATGTATTATGGGTTGAGGACATCAAGTCTCTCAAGGTGAAAACTTTTTAGAGATTATAAAAACTTGAGAAAGGATGTGATCCCTCTCATTCCATAATAGATCCAAAGTTAAGATAGATGTTTGCACCTATGTACTAAACATGAAATTGTACTTGATATTAAAAAAATATTAATAACAAAAAATATTTATTTGTTGGTCATTCCAAGATCACCATAGTTTTGTTGAGTTAAAATGTTAGGAAGGTAGGTAGTGAGACAAATCTTTTGAAATTGAGATCTAATCTAGGTATATGTTGGACATTTTAAGAGAGTGTTTTTCATCTTCAACCCTTTAGAATCACAAATGTGGCACTCTTTTATCCCACGATGTTCTGAGAATTGACCAATGCCCAATTTCACTATGGAGCTCATGAGAATTTGTTCTTATTTTAGCAACATTTTTTTTTTCTATACACTTGTTAAAACAAATATATATTTTTTATTTTCTAGATTAAGAATGATTACCTCCTTTTTTCTCCTTTTAAAAAAATCTTTATATTAAAAAATGAGAATATACATGTTCTTGTTCAAGAAGAACACCACTAAGCACTTCCGACTCTATATTCCTAGCTCCAATAGATTGTTTGAAGGTCCTATACAAAAACTGAAGAACCTTTATTGTATCCCTATTTACTTTGCAAAACAAAAAAACAACAATCTATTCCACTATTTGTGATCGGAACAATACTTTACAAGCAATAGTTTGACTATAGATCATAAGCGCGACTCAGGATTATAGTTGGAACTCCATGGAGACGAATTCTTGGCCCTCCATAAACTCATAGATCCCGCATGCACTTGAAGGAAGCTCCAGAGCTTCTTTAGAGAGGGCATCGATCTTCTCATTGAGTTCACGTAAAATATGGTGACATGAAAACCATTCTAGCATATTAAGAGAATGAGAGATGTCTTGTAGCAGGGTTTGCAGATGAATGTCCTCGGCCAACACTTTTTTATTGACCCAGTCTATAACGAGTTTCGAATCGCCCATGATCTGGAGTTTATTGATACCTTGTTTAATGGTGATTTCCAATAGTGTCCACATTGCTATGAACTCTGCTTTGGTGTTTGTTCCTCTACCTAGAGCATATCTGAGGCAGAAGAAGTAATTTTTATTGAGGTACAACACCATGCCTACACCACAACGAGGGGGATGAACTTGGGAGGCTCCATTGAAAAACCCCCATGAAGTTTCCTGGATTAAATTGGGAATTATAGTCGTTTTGACCTTCTTTTCTTTAGGGTAAAGCTTGAATTCGTTGGATAGTTTGATAATGACTTTGATGGAGACCTTGGGAGGAACGACTTCATTTTTAAAAATTCAAGAGTTGCATCCCCACCAAATGGTGTTAACATAGACGCGTTTCAATCCTTCAAAGAGTTTGATTGAATTGTATGTTAACCACCCCTTGAGACAACTATTTAAATGCGTTTGTGACTAGGAGGAGGTCTCTCCAAATTCATTCTTTATTAATGGCACAACCTGCATAGAGTAGGGATAAAAGATAAAGAGACGGTTTACCGCTTCTTCGTTGGCTGTGCACAAAACACAAATACTTGGACCACACCACCCTCTTTTGATGCATTTATCCCATGTTAGAAGTTTATTATTAATGACAAGCCAAAGAGAAAATTTTCATTTAAGAGGAGCTTTTAACGTCCAGATAGGGCCCCACCACCATTGTTTTTCGGCCATGAGAATTTGATAGTCGATCTTGGTTGTGAGGTCGTCTGTGGCTGGGTTTTTGGATCAGATGAGGGAGTCAACTTCCTCCTCTTTAATCCTAATGTAGTTTAAGACAAGTATATCAACATACTAACTCCAATCTTTCATGTCTTGACCTTTCAAGCCCACTTCAATTGAAGATTTCCATTTGAGTCTACCTCTAGTTTGAGGAGTTTGAGATTTGGCGTCATAGATAAATAATATACCTTTAAAATAGAGAATTTGGACAAGGGAATCCGATAACTTGTAACCATTCTCTTAACCCAGCTAGGGGTCTTCTCCTATTTTGACTTTTCGTCCATCCCCAATCTTCCAAGCTATCCATTGCCCCACTAGGGGAAAGGACCGAACCATAGCCTNGAGAATTTGGACAAGGGAATCCGATAACTTGTAACCATTCTCTTAACCCAGCTAGGGGTCTTCTCCTATTTTGACTTTTCGTCCATCCCCAATCTTCCAAGCTATCCATTGCCCCACTAGGGGAAAGGACCGAACCATAGCCTTCCAAATAATGGATCCATTGGATAACTTCCTGGGGAGTCTAAACTAGTCTTTAATTGAGATCCTCTGCATGTACTTTGCTTTCATGATTCTTCCACATAGTCCTTTGTTTTGTGTCAACCTCCATATACTTCATGTTGCTAATGACTGAGTGAAAAGGAAAATGTTTTTCAGACCCCATCCTTCGATATTTTTTGGGAAGGATACATGAGTCCATTTCACTAGAGGAAGTCCTCCCGAAGAGCGCGATCTTGCCCATAGAAATTGAAAGCTAAGTTTTCAAAATTTTGACAAGATTCCTTTAGGAATAGCAACAATCGAGCTCCAACAAACATGAATGATTTCGAGGACCGACTTAATCAATGTGAGTCTTCCTCCACAGGAGAGGAAATGATTGACCAACATGGACGTTATAGCCTCTACCTTTTTGTACAACCATATCCAATCGGCGTATTTGTAGCTGTTGCGTTTGAGATGAAATCTCGGGTACTTAAAACCATATTGGAGCTCCTTTCTAGGAAAATGAAGCATGCCACTTATTTGTAGAGTGATGTCACTGGGAATATCAGAGAGGATTAAACAAGATTTTTCCACATTAATTTCCATCCTAGTCGCCTTGTAAAAGAGATCCAATATTTTATGTAAAGCACCCAAATCTTCTACAAATCCATTGATATAACATAGGACGTCATCAACGAATAATAGGTGGGAAATAGTTTCCTTCCTCGCCACCTTGACTCCACATAGATCTCCTTTTGACCTAGCATCTTCGATTAATTTACTTAATGCCTCAGCGACAACCAGTGATCTAGGTGGATCTCGATGGCCAACCACTTTTTCTGCTGAATCAACATTTCGAGCCTATGGTTTTGATAAACCATGATATTCACCCTTTTGATGGGGAATGGAATATAATACCATCTTCATTTGTTAATTACAAAAATCATGTAATGATCTTATGTACATGCCTACGGTATAGCGTTAATGCACCAGATCTCATTAGAACTCCACAATTAAGCACGCTCGGGCTAGAGTAGTACTGGGATGGGTGACCGCCCAGGAAGTCCTAGTATTTTACATGCCCATGGCATTTTATAAACTTAGATTAATTTATCCCATATGTATCATGGGAATTATTCTCCTCTCACTCTCTCATATATAATTGAGGTGAAGGAGGCCCTTTAAGCATGCAATGGAGTGTGATGCAAAACTTGTTGCGAATGAAGCCAACATCTCTTTCTCTTCAGAGATAAGTTACCCCATTCTGTCAGTTTGTGTTCTACATTGTTTTTCTATCTGATTTAGTAATAGAAGTTGGGTTTCATTGTATTTATGTGTTCTTTTCTATATTTTTTTTTTGTCTGATTTCGTTCTTAGCATAATTCAGATCGATGGTATCAGAGCAGTTTGATCCTTGTCATTTCTTAGTGCATGTCCCCGACGAGGTCAAGGTATAGAGAGTTGGGTCTTTAGCTAGTTTCACTTAAGGGAAACCGCTCTTGTCAAGCCAAGCGACCTCCCATGGTAGAAGAAAAGAGAGACGAAATAACAAAAGATCCTTTCAAGACGTTGCTCAAGGAAGCCCTCGCGCGACAGAGGAACGAAATGATGAACAACTTTGCTTAGATCCTGCAATGACTATCGATGGTGACTGAGGCATCTTCGACAAGCATCCATTTCATAGGTGCAACACCCTTCAAGGTATAAGTAAATTTTGATATCCCCTTATTTGAAGGCCAGATAGATGCAGATGCTCTAGAAAAATGGTTGAATTTGCTAGAATTTTATTATCCTGTCCAAAAACATTTCGATAGTGAAAAGATCACCTTCGCACTCCTTAAATCCCTTCCCCATGTCAGATCTTGGTGGGAAGGTTACTCGGAGAGGTACAATGCGGATGAATCTGCACAATTCAGGAGAGAACCCACTTGGACGACCTTTGTATATGCTCTAAAGGAGTAGTTCTACCTTGTCGGAAACTATGATGACCAATACATGAGATGAACAAATTTGGGTCAGAAAATAGACCAAATGGTGTCAGATTACACCGACATCTTTCATATCTTGCGCTCAAAGTTGGGTATCAAGGACTGCGAGTGACACCTAGTTTTGAAGGATCGTAGTGGTCTACACAGGTATATCCAAACAAAGATGGATTTATTGGACATCTCCTCACTAGAGGTTGCTTATTGATATGCAATCAAAATTGAGTATAAATTCAAGCAACAAAGTAAGTGGGAGTTCGGGTTTCAAAACATGCCACAACAGAAGCATGCCAAAGGAAACCCTAAATCACAGAACGAAGAACCGAGCGAGGAATACCAACCTCAAGAGAGCCAGTCCAAGATGCAGGAAAAGAAGGGTAACATGAAGTCTAAGAAAGACACTGGAAAGTGTTAAGTCCCTGAATAGATCTGAAGATAAATCTCAAAATAAACCCACAATATCAACAAGAATAATCCAAACCATTCACCAAATACTGAATACAAGAAATAGAGAAAACCCTTGGGGTGGGGTAACACCATATATTATTCCTTATGGAATGAATGCACTCCTCAAGCAAGACTTGCTTGTTACAATGATAATATTCTTCACTATATTTCATCAAATTTCTTACACTTCTTTATATAGCTCTCTATATCTTCTAGGAACCTTCTAGAGAGCCTTCTCACATTTGTTACATTTAACTACCATAATGGGCATTTATTAATATAGTGGACCTAGTCGACCTTACATTGAATGACCACATTCTCATATATTAAATGACTTCCACTAATAATACATAACCACATTTCCATTGGGCACCTTTCTAGGCACCCCATATTACTTCCCTATGTATACTACATTCCATTCTCCTTCACATATTTCGTCCTTGAAACACGAGAAGAAACCATACAATATGATCGGCTAAGCAATGGATCCAATTGGTACCAAGTACGACCATCCATCTATCCTAATGGAAGTCGAACATGATGTCCATCTGCTGCCTTGCCAGCCTGAGCTTTCTTTGCATCATGTCGGGGTTGCCATGGGATTTTTTATGTAGCCTGATCTCTTTCCATAGTGCTAGGAGTCCTCCATGCACCTTCTCTAGATTTGTTTCATATTTGGTTCCATGCTAGTGCATAAATGTGTTGATTGTCATGCCCTTGCCTGGATGATTGTTGTGCCTCTATATGATGTGGATGACCGTATACACAAACTATACGAATATGTTCTTTTTTCTTCAAATATGCAACACATTGTGTCTTTGAGTCAATGACCTCCTTAGCTTCCTGACTATGTCCTTTCTGTGGTTTTGCTTTATCTCCTTCCGTAGACTCTGACTCTGATTCAACTTTGAACTCGACAATAACTGCTTTGTTGGCCTCCGTGGGCCCATATTTCTTATTAAGAGACACATCTTGCAATGCGATTTTCTTTTTCTTGTACCACAACTTCAAAAAATTCTTATTCACATTAATATTAATGGTACCCACTGATTCTATCCAAGGATATCCCAAAACAATATCCACTTCATCCATATCCATAACATAAAAATCTGAATGAAACACATATTTATCCATACTGAGCTTCAAGTCTTTAAAAATTTTAACATTTTCACCCTCAACCTGTGTGCTTCGGATATTCTTTGCAGGAATTCACAATCTATTAATCCACTGAATATTGATAAAATTATGCATGCAACTGGGATTAATAGAAACAATAACCTTCTCCTTATGAAGACAACCGTGAACCTGTAAGATAGAGTTGCCACATGAAAATAAACCCTTGGTCCAGTCTTTATCCTTAATCTTGGAATGATACCACTTGTCTAAAAATAAATTTTCATATTCTTTATCTCGAAGTGCAGAAATATCTTTAGGTGTAACTTCAAACCACCATTTAATAGCATCATCCGTTAAATTTGTCCATAGCCCATGTCGCCATATGTATCCACATGATGAATTTATATTTTTGATATATTCTTCAATACTAGGGCCATCATCTCTTCCATTAAATTGCATCATGCTTGAAATAAATTTGCAACAAAAACTAGGGTTTAAAAATAAATTACTGTAGAAAATCGCGGCTTTTTCTGGAAAAGCCTTGAAAAACCGTTGAATTTAAAATGCTCATAACTTTACTTCTCAGAATCCATTTCGGCCGATTCTTTATTGAAATTGGGTATTTTTCTGAGAGGAATTCAAATATCCATTTTGTTTGGCCAAATTATGCTCATAAAGTTTTAGATATGAACCTAAAGTGTGCCACCCTAAATTTTCCCTAGAAAAAATCTGCAAAAAGAGCCAAAAAATTCTCCCCTTCTT
This sequence comes from Picea sitchensis, assembly GCA_010110895.2. Classification (NCBI taxonomy): domain Eukaryota; kingdom Viridiplantae; phylum Streptophyta; class Pinopsida; order Pinales; family Pinaceae; genus Picea; species Picea sitchensis. The sequence goes on along the minus strand of SNQJ01S0063083.1, from coordinate 43,419 downwards.
TGGCCAAGGAAAGTGATCTAATACCAATTGTTAAGTACCTGAATAGATATGAAGATAAATATCAAAATAAACTCACAATATCAACAAGAATAATCCAAACCATTCACCAAATATTGAACACAAGAAATAGAGAAAACCCTTAAGGTAGGGTAACACCATATATTATTCCCTGTAGAAGGAACGTACTCCTCAATCAAGACTTGCTTGTTACAATGAAAATGTTCTTCACTATATTTCATCGCATTTCTTACACTTCTTTATATACCTCTCTTTATATCCTAGGAATCTTTTAGAGAGTCTTCTCACATTTATTACATTTAACTACCAAAGTGGGTCTTTATTAATATAGTGGACCTAGTCCACCTTGTTATCACTCTGTAATTTCTCAGGTCGAGGAAGAAGTTAACAGAGGTAACCACAAAACCACTTTGGAGTCTAGGATCTAGCCCTCCTAGACTCAGAGAGAGATCTCTCTATAAGATTTAGCTTTGTTTGCTCAGAATTTTAGGCTAGTTATGATAGTACATGGTTTTCCTTTTTTTTAATTGTTTGGATGGAACAACAAGGGAGGGCCATTGGGAAATGGAGTCACAGTTCTAAATTAATCAATACAAGGTTATCAGTGTAATATTGCAAGGCGGGATAGTTCATTGGATCCTCAAATATTTAATGTATGGAAGAGATGGAAAAGGTCTAGAAATCCAATTAAAAGCAGAGCAATTAAGAATTTTGTTTTCAATCTTCAATGGAAAACACATAAATTATTCCAAGCCAGAGACAGAGTGTACATTAAAACAAATTTTGTTTCTTTATCTTTTCAGAATAATTTAGAATGTAGAAAGCAGTAGTGGTAATAGAAAGAACAAATTTACAGGAAAATGTGCTTCACCAATGAAAATTGACACAAGTATCCTGTAATGCTGCACTGTATTACTGACATTTGATCAAAGGAGGCTCTGTGATCTTCTCTACAATATTGATCTTATCCTACGAACAAGTCCCAACCCATAATACTTTGAAATGGGAAGTATTTATAAGTTGTTTACAGAGGATCTTGTCATAAATGAGCATGATTTATTTTAAGAAAAATCTAAACTAACTGTATCTCTAATTACAACAATATAGAACTGTTTCAGATCTGCTCAAACTTTTAGTGCTGATTTGATGCCAGCTGTTGATGATCTGTCTCTTTGACTTTTGCTATGTTGTTGGTCTTTACTGATGACTATGCTTATTTCTGCAAGTATCATGCATTAAGATATGGAAATGATTGATTGTTTTTTGATCCTCTATTTCTAGGTGTCTCGAGTCATCTGACATCTGGAATGAGGTTGAAGCTACCTCCATGAACTATGTTTACTGTCCCTTAATCTTTGCCATATGTCCCTTTTGAATATTTCACCTCCCAAAATTATGAAAAATTAGGGTCCAAGGAAGTCTTCGATTCTCCCACTCTGAGATAGTTGTGTAAAATATGGGGGAGGTTTTTGTAGATCATCTTGTTCTAAGAAAAATCCTCTCTTGGGTTTTTGAAATTCATCTCCAGTTGTCCGAGATCTGTGTTTGAAAAAGATGTGTCAAACAAAAAAATCATGAATCCCGAAAAATGGGGCTCAAAGATGCTCTCTATTATCCTAATATGTAACATATATGCTAAATATGGGAGAGGTTATTGTAAATTGGTCGGTTCTTAGCAAAAACCTCTTTCGGTTTCTCAAAATTCATTCTTCTTTTCCCGGAATCTACCTCAAAAGACTGGTGGTCGAAATGAACAAAAATGATTTTTTAATTGGGGAAAGTGGTTTTCGGAGGGGAGAAAGTGGATTTCGGGGGGGGG
>SNQJ01S0063083.1:25732-41495 GCA_010110895.2 Picea sitchensis | reverse complement strand
GGGGGGGGGGGGTTCTAAAATTATGGGGAGGTAACATGTGGCAAGGTGGAAACCACTTTTCAGACCCCCTCAATTAAAGTTCAGATGACAAAGGGGGGTTTGGAATATATAGTTTATTTATTTATTTAATTAAACTTTGTTTTAATTTTGTTTTTTTATAGTTTTGTTTTAATAATTATTTTTAATGTTTTGTTTATGTTTTAATTTTTATTTGTTTTTAATTTTATTTTGAACTGTTTTTATTTGTTTTTAATTTTATTTTGATTATTCTTAATTTTTATAATGTTTTGTAATAAACTAATGTTTATTTAATTTTTTTAATAACTTTTGATTTTTAATTTTTTAATTTTAATTTATTATTAATATTATTAGTATTATACTAACCTAATTACATTTAATCTAATTACTAATTATTAACAATATTAATTTAATGAATTAATTTTAATTATTAATTATCCTAAGGTTATCTAACTTTGTTTATGCAAGGATGAGTGGTGGGTGAGATGTGCCCTGTAAGATAAATGGACAGGGGAGTGAGTGGCGTAGCAGTGAATGAATGATTGGGTAAAAATGGATGGAGGGGCAAAGTCATCGGAGGAAACCAGGCAAGCCAAGAGCTTTCATGAGAGCAACAAGAGATATAAACTAAATAATCAGACTTCCTATAATTTATAGGACCCTAACACACCTTACATTGAATGGCCACATTCTCATATATTAAATGACTTCCACTAATAATACATAACCACATTCCCATTGGGTACCTCCCTAGGTACCCCATATTGCTTCCCTAAGTATACTACAAAAAGTGGTGTGAGTTCCACAACATCCCTTGGCACAACATTGATGAATGCCGCTCGAAAAATTCATTGGTGGCCGAACTCAAAGAAAAAGAATCAGAACCTGATGTGGACTCTAATTCAAAGCACAATAAAGGGAAACAAATAATCAATGCAGAACCCACTGCTACCATCTCATCTACAACAATACAACCAAAAGAACCATAGGAGCTTGAGGAGGGGGGGTGCCTCTTCCACTCGCGGATGTGGGTAAAGGGGAATCAGCTTCATTTCATTGTTGATAGCGGGAGTCAGAAGAACCTGATCTCAGCCAAGTTTTTCAAGAGATTGAAGCTGTCAATGATGCTACACCCCCAACCATACACCATCGGATGGTTGAGTTGGGGACGAGACATTCGTGTCAACCAATAGTGCCACATGTCTTATGTCATCAAGCCATTCAAGGATGAGGTAGTGTGTGATGTTTCCCCACTTGAATTCTATTATGTTCTTTTAGGACAACCATGTATGTGGAAATGTCACACTATCTATGAGTCTCGACCTCACAATGTTATTGTTATTCTATGAGGTCAGCTCTATAGGGTACCAGAGGTTGCTCTAACTACTATCTCGACAACATAGTGTCACAAAGTAATATCTCATACCACAAAGTTTATCCTCTTCATGATCTAGTCAGAAGGGGAACATAAGGACACCGTGACCACTACAACCTCATCCCATGACGTTTCTATCCAGTAGAAGCAGGCCGACAAGATTGGAGAGGAGCACGAACAAAATGAGATTCTTCCATATGTTCATCATAACTCTATTGGCCACGATCATTTTCAGGTGTGCTTGGGGTTCCCACCAGTAGCCCCCATTGACATATCTCTTCTTGCTGCATCTTCACCGACATAGTCCCACACTCAGAGCAAGGAAGATCATGCACCCAAATCTATTGAATGGATCCAACACCTCCAATAGGTTAATGACATCCTTCCACATGAAAAGTACAAGCAAGACATCTACTTCAACAAGGAAAGTGACTCACCAAGGCTCATATTCCGTAGAAGTTTCCCCATCTCTCAAGGGAACTTGACGAAATGGGGACAATTGCTTCCTATGGGGGGAGGAATGATTCAGGCGGATCTCGGTGGCCAACCACCTTTTCCACCGAATCAACATTTCGAGCCTATGGTTTTGATAAACCATGATATTCACCCTTTTTATGGGGAATATAATGTAATACCATCTTCATTTGTTAATAACAGACATCATGTAATGATATTATGTGCATGCCTACAACATAGCGTTAATGCACTGGATCCCATTAGAACTCTACAGTTAAGCACACTCAGGCTAGAGTAGTACTGGGATGGGTGACCACTCAGAAAGTTCTAGTATTTTACATGCCTATGGAATTTTATAAACTTAGATTAATTTATCCCACATGCATCACGGGAATTGTTCTCCTCTCACTCTCTCATATATAATTGAGGTGAAGGAGGTCCTTTAAGCATGCAATGCAGTGATGAAAATCTTGTTGTGAATGAAGCGTAGCCAACATCTCTTTCTCTTCAGAGATAAGCTACCCCATTTTGCCAGTTTGTGTTATACACTATTTTTCTATCGGGATCAACCATAAGTAAGAAAGGGGCCAATGGGAAACCTTGAGGGTGCTCCATTAATTAAAACTAAAAATGAGGTGGAATGAACACACCCCAGAATCCAATTGACCACTGAAACCTCCATGCCCATTTTTATAAGAACCAAATGCGAGAAGGACCATCTAAGTACCTGATTGTAATCTTTATAAGGGTCTAGCTTGAGAATGGTTGATTCCTGCTTACATTGGTGAACTGAGAGGAGAGCCTCTTGGGCAATTTCCACATCATGAATTTTTCGACAGTCTCTGAAAGACCTTCCATCTTTATTTTTTGGGATCAAGGCTATGAACATTGCGTTAAACTACTCCAACATCTTATCATCCCTTTGGGGTTGATTACCTCCTTATAATATCTTAATTTTCTTTTTCCCTCTAATTCTTTATTGCACCACATTTTCTCCTTAAATTTTGATGTAATAATATTTTTAATATTATCCTTACTCTACACTATGATCTCTTCCTTTATTCCCGAATGATTTAGCCAATATTGGGGATCCTTATCCCATTCCCACTTGAGCCAAAGGTGGTTTTGGTTGGAGTTTGAAGAAATTTTAGGAAGCCGCTTGTCTTCCATGTTGTTTAACTTGTTCTTATACAATAGGTATTGTAATACCCCTATTTCCCCTGGTTATAAAATAAGGATTGACAGAGCAATAAAATAAAACAAATGCGGAAATATAACACATAAAATACACAATACAATAGAGACACAGATATACATGGTTCACCCAGTGTGGGATACGTCCACCAGAGAAATTACTAGGTCCTTCCTTTTTATTATCCAGCAAAATGAAGGGATGCAACCTACAACTCAACCGATGTAACTTACTCTTCTCTCTCTCACAATCTCCTCTCTTAGAATACAATATTCACACTAATACACAACCGAAATACAATTCCCTCATAAAATAGGGGTTCCTTCTAGGGAAAAAAACCCTAACATAACTTCTACTGTCATATATACAACCTTATAATGAACGGTTCACATTGACTATGAAATTACAATATACATTTACAAGGCAATTTTTCCTTCAGGGGATTCGCTCCTGAACCCCCACTGGGGCCCGCTTTCATCCGGACCCCCCATCTGATGGGATGAGCACCCTAGACCCCACAGGGAGGGAAAACCCCTTGTGCGGAGGGGTGTACAATATTCCAGGGTGTACAATCTTCATGGGGTATAAACACGACTGAAAAAAAAAGACATGAATCAGGAAGATAATCAGGGTCCACAACCAACACCCCCAACTTGTAATTAATCATTACTTATGATTACCATGCCATGGCATGAGAACAATGTAAATGTATTATTGTTTATATTTCCAACAACTGACTGTGGGGGTGAAGCCTTGAAGTTCTAGCCATGACACCACTAGAGGAAAGAGTGAGGAAGCTTAGAAAGGGGTTCATCATGATAAAGATGACCCAAACTTCCTTACTGATAATATTTTATATTCATATTATTTTCCTCAGCCCCGATTTCAAGGAAAATCAGTTAAAGAGGAAGGATGGTAGTTGGACAACGAACTACCCCAAATAAATCAAGGTATCAGAGATCAGGTTAGGACAAATAAAACTGTCAACTATAGGTACAACAATGTACCAATTATGCAGATAAGATTGACCCGAGTTACTTCTGGCAGAAGGAAGGGGACATGTTGAGAACCTTCCTGAGGGGTTATGTGTAGGGGATTCACGAATGGAAAAAAATCAAAGAATACATATAAAAGAGTGAGAGAGGGGAGAAGAAGACCATTCCTAGAAGGGGGGATTGGAAAACAAATGATAGATCTTGTGGAAGAGCTCTGATTTGGAACATAGAATACCTAAGGAAAAGAGAGAACTCTCTGGTGGTATCATGGATCTGCATGGGGGTGGACAGAGTGAAAAGAATGAATGCATTTGAGACTACAGTTCAGTGGAAAGGAGAACAACCACAGTTAGTTGGTCGACTGTAATAGATAAGTATTTTTTAGACTCTATATAATTGAATTGAAATGCATGATTGAATGCTTGTTTTCATTTGTAAACTCCTGCATTCAGGTGATTGTAGGACGACAAGTTTGGTGCATGCCTCACACATTTGAATATAATTACCTTGTAATACTCTGAGACAAAGAAAGTAAACCTCTATCTGTTCTTTCTATGTACATAAGGAATATAGGTATATAAATAAAGATACATGTGTAATTTGATGCAATGGTGGCTTCAATTGAAAGAATAATTGCTAGTAGTGGGATTTTTAATTGAATTTGGGGACATAAGACTTTGGCCCCTTTGGTGGTTGGAAAATCCTCAAGGGATTTCCCAAGGACCAAATCCGTAGATAAAGAGTCGAGATATATTCTACAGGACTACCCCAGTCCTGTTGATCCTTTGAGTTTACCTTTCCCTATTGTGGAATTTGAGTTCTGTAGATGAAAGGTGCTTCCTTCAAACCATTTTTCTTGTCCAAGTGACCTTAGGCTCAATTCTGTGACATTAACCAAATCTCAGATAAGATCTAAGAGTATATCCCTTAGGGGCTTGTCAAAGTTTCATATGACTGGGACCTAAGAACATTGCGCTATGAGAAAAATGAGCCAAGCGTTACCTAGAGAGAAGACCCTTTGTTTAAATGATCGTTCTATCGTAGCCGCCCATTTACATTTTGGGGCTTGTCATAACCATTATATCGAGTAAGCCTTCTCACCCATCGATCTAAGAACCTTCATAACCCTTTCTGACCATTGGATGCAAGCCATGGTCATTTGACATTGACCCACTCTGGGTGTAAAAGAGTTTGAAGAAACCGAAAATCTCGAACGCTGAACTCGCAAAGTAACACGAGCTATTGATTTGAGAATCCTCTAGGATCTCTCTCAACCGTTAGATCAAGAAATCAACCTTAACTATTGATTGGATTGGTGAGTCCTATGGTCATTTGGTGTTGACCCACTCCAGGAGTAAAAATGTGTTAAATGACTAAGATCCCTGAAGAACAAAGTCACGAAATAATGTGGGCCATAGGTCTAAGGCTCCTTCAAGACCCTTCTCGAATGTTAGATCGAGTACCAATAACCGGTAGAAGGAAATCATCCCTGCTTCATGACCTATTCGGTAGGTAACCCTTCAGGGAATTGGAGGGTTAAGAACGGTAAGGGTCGTGAACTCACGAATCCCAGAAGTGGCAAAATCCTTCCAACTGTTGGATCATAGGGAAGAATTGTTGGAAATATTAAAACAACTGAGAGGGGGGGGGTGAATCAGTTGTATGTGAGCTTAAACAATTTTATACCTTTTAAAACATTAGTTAAATGACTAAGATCCCTGAAGAACAAAGTCACGAAATAATGTGGGCCATAGGTCTAAGGCTCCTTCAAGACCCTTCTCGAATGTTAGATCGAAAGTACCAATAACCGTAGAAGGAAATCATCCCTGCTTTATGACCTCTTTGGTAGGTAACCCTTCAGGGAATTGGAGGGTTAAGAACGGTAAGGATTGTGAACTCGTGAATCCCCGAAGTGGAAAAATCTTGCCATCTGTTGGATCATAGGGAAGAATTGTTGGAAATATTAAAACAAATGAGAGGGGGGGGGTGTGAATTAGTTGTTTATGAGATTAAACAACTTTATACCTTTTAAAACATTATTAATCTTTCTTCATGTGTCATCAACAACATACAACATATGTATGAAAGTAAAGACTGCCCACCACACATAAAATACACATGAGACAGATTTTCAATGAGGAAACCCATGAAGGAGAAAACCTCTTCTCTCGTAAATGATAGGCGCCTTTTTGTTCTCAGACATCATTTACAATTGAGCACCAACTCAATGTGAGGTCATAATTTACAAGTCGCGAACTTGTCCGAGCTCCAACTCTATGGTTTCCTCTAGCACCCACTAGAAGGAAGCACCAACTCCCCGAGTACTCCAAAGACTAACCGGATGGAAAATTAACTTCCTCGAAAGTTCCAAAGACCAACCCGGATGAAGCACTAACTTTCGCCATAATGTGCTCCAACCTGCATAACAGAGAACACCGTTTCTCCTAGCACCACCCCGCCACCTTTGTCAAGGTGTCCGCATGGAAGCTATACTGCGGTTCAAGCACTCCACTTGAACTTCGAGGGACTACAAATTCCAGCACCTCCTAACCTCCTCTAATATCGTTAATGGTCAATACGACAATTACAATGTATAAATCAATTCTACCAATCTTTCTTGTATTTGATCTTCAACAAACCGTTCTTCAATTCTTTTATTCTTCTTCTGGTTGTTTAGCAGGTCAGATCTGCATCACCTTTTCTATTCTATTCTATCTGTCCTTCTGTTCCGCTTCTGCTCTCCATTTCGTCTCACTTCCATGTAATGTGTTTCATATAATCAAGTACCCTCCGCCATTTTCTTTTCTTCATTTTCATACTTTTTCCATGCAAGAACAACCAACTCTACCCGGGCCTGGCAGCTCATATTCTTTTATACCAGTTACCTTGACGATTCCACTTCCACTTCCAATCGGTAATACAAGGATATCTCGCCTTTGGTAACCCAACGCTTAACTGACGAGCCATTATCACCAAGCTCTTAATGGATTTATAACTGAAGTTTTAATGTGTGAGGAAGAACAACCCTCCGATCAATACTTAATCCAACCGATCAACCGATTTCACTGACGCGACTTCTAAGATTACATGTCAAAAATCACAAGTCCTCCTGACTCGCGATTCCTCCGATTCCCCGATGGCTCCTTTCATAATGCTTATCCTCCCGAAATAGCTCCCTACTAACGCGGATTCCTTCACCAGACCATAACCTTAAGGCTCTATATCGATTTCAGCCACCTTCTGTTCACATCGTTTCACTTATAACCATATCCCGATTCGCTAAACTCCGACATGGTCTAAAATCAATTGTCTAGATCATAGCCTGATTCCACGTCAGATTGTATCGGCGATTTTTGCATACCAAATTGGCACTCTCGAGGTCAAGTGACTTTGTCACTACAAAGTCCCGATCCCCATGCCGCATACCTTTTCCACGCTTAGCCTCACACTGTGGCTCTCGCCCATATGACCGCTAACACATGACCTGCTCTCTCACTGGTTTTCCGACATTTTAGATGTCATCATACCCATGTCTATAGAATTTCATCCCTCGACTACGATCTGAGATTAACGGTCCGCATCTCACTTTATCCAATGGTCAGTGATTTACCGCAAAATCCATATCACATTTCGAGTTTCATGGTGCAGGTTCTGATGATATCAAAGCTCCATCACGATGCCTCACTGACGCCACACGTGTGGTTTGACATCGCAGTTAGATCCTCGCCACGGTCACTCGATTCGCGGACTGCATGTGCCCGGCGGCAATCCAGTTCGACACTTCGTTGTGCCACGGTCCCCGGGCAGGACGTAATTCGTCACGCGAGTTGATCAACGCCTAGATCTCATGTTGATCCGATGGTGCAGATTCACCGGACTGATATCGTGAAATTGGGATTTTCATTGCATTGTTTCTTTGCATATTGAAACCTCGATCCCCTAAACTCCATGAAGCCTCCGCTCTACAAGTGGATGTAATAATCCCGACCGCTGATTAACTACCGCGGAATCGCTTTAAATCGCGACATCACTACTTCGGGTTTCATGTCGAATGAATTGGATATTTCAAAGTCCCGATCCTCGAATCTCCGATGACTTATCTCCCCGCAACTTCTGCAGACCGACTCGTCGGCCTTTCTTCGGGAAATTTTGAAATGGAATCCAACTACGCCTGATCTGTGGTCTTCCTCTTCTCCGTAAGCTCTTGTCAAGCAGGCGCTTTCAATGTTGTTCCTCCCGAGCTTTACGCCCTCAACTCCAAGGGTTTTACCATTATCCTGCTGTCTCTACTGTTGCTATTAATGACAACAACCATCAACATGCACTCGCTGTTTGTTCAACATTTGCCAACAATCTCCCTTTGGCATTGTGGAGAATGATGGATCTTGAGACTTGACTAATGACCAATGGACTGAGACAGGATGACCCTTGATTTTTGAAAGATGGAGGACGGATGGACGGATGGAGGAAGGATGGATGGATGGAGGATGGAAAGTGGAGTGGACAGCCGATGGAAGGAAAGGAGTGGATGGAGGAAAGAGGACATGGAATGGATGGACGGAATGGACGGATGGATGGATGGACGGATGGAATGGAGGAATGGAGGAATGGACGATGGATGGATGGATGGACGGAAGGAGGATGGATGGACCGGGGATGGATGGATGGATGGATGGAAACGGATGGATGGATGGATGGATAACGGATGGATGATAGCCGGACGGACGGACGGAGTGGACGGACGGATGGAATGGACCGGACGGAACACCGATGGATGGGAGATGGATGGAATGGATGGATGGAATGGGGATGGACGGATGACCGGATGGAGGATGGAAGGACGGATGGATGGAGGGAGGAAGGAGGAATGGAAGGAATGGAATGAAAGGAGGAATGGATGGAATGGATGGACGGATGGATGGAGGAATGGAGGAGATGGAGGAAGGATGGATGGAATGGAAGGAAAGATGGACGGAGGACGGATGGATGGATGGATTGATGGAAGGATGGAAGGATGGATGGAATGGAAGGATGGATGGAGGAAGGATGGATGGAATGGATGGAATGGAAGGAAGGAGGAAGGAATGGATGGAATGGATGATGGATGGATGGAATGGATGGATGGAGGATGGAATGGATGGATGGATGGATGGACATGGACATGGAGTGGATGGAAGGATGGATGGATGGAATGGAATGGACAATGGATGGACGGATGAATGGATGGATGGAGTGGAATGGACGGACATGGAAGGAGGATGGATGGGTGCAGGACGGATGGATGATGGATGGATGGAATGGATGGATGGAATGGATGGAGGAATGGAATGGATGGAATGGACGGATGGAATGGAATGGAGGATGGAATGGACGGGTCATCAACATACAACCTATGGATAGTAAAGTAAAGATCATCAACAGCCAATGCAGGGAAACCTAAGGAAGGGAGAAAACCTTCTTCAAATGATAGGCATTTTTCTATTCTTTGCATATCATTTACAATTGAGCACCAACTCAATGTGAGGTCATAATTTCGCTTTTACAAGATGCAACTTTGTCCTGAGAGTCCTCCTCGTTTCTCTAGCACCCACTAGAAGGAAGCACCAAATTTCGAAAATTAAATTAACCGGATGGAAGTACCAACTTCCCGAAGTTCCAACACCAACCGGATGGAAGCACTAACCGCCATTGTGCTCCAACTCGATAATGCAGGTAGAACACCCGGCAAGACCACCCTCGCCACCTCTCAAGCTCGGTCAGCAAACCGATGGAAGCTATAACTTCCTTTGTTCAAGCTCCCATTTGAACCTCTGAGGAAAACAGTATTCTCGAGCACCTCCCAACCTCCCTTTAATATTTCAAATAATGAACACATGATAATTACATGTGATAAAACCCAATTCTTACCAATCTTTCTTTGTATTTGATCTCAACAAACTGTTCTTCAGAATTTTATTCTTCTTGTTGTTTAGTAGGTCAGCTCTGCATCACCTTTTCCTCGTTCTGGCTCTATTCCGTCTCCTTCGCTTCGCCTCCTCGCTTCCATTTCTGCCTCGGCCTGCATTTGCTTCCATATAATCATACCCTCCGCTTCATTTTCTTTTTCTTAATATTTCATAATGCTTTCCATGCGTAAACAACCAAACTTACCCGCCTCGTTCATATTCTTTATACAAGTTACCTTGACGATTCCACTCCTTCCAATCGGTAATACAAGGGCATATCCGCTCAAGTAACCAAAACACTAACCGATTTGTCATTATCAACCCATTTTAACGACTATAATCACAAGTTAATATGTGAGGAAGAACAACAACCCTCCATCAAACTTGATCCAACATTCTATCAAATCAGATTTCACTTCATCGCATTTCTCGCATTTGCGATGTCAAAATCACAAGTCCTCCGGACTCGCGATTCCCGATTCCCCGATGGCTCCTTTCATACGCTTAGTCTCCGAAGCTTATTTCAATTAACGCGGATCTTCACCCGCGGACCACAACCTTATGTCTCTATCGGGATTTCGAAGACATTCTTCATGTTCATCAGTTTCTTTTCACTTTATAAATCCATATCCCGACTCACAAACTCCCATGGTCTAGAATCAATTGTTTAGATCATATCCTGATCTGACGGATCAGATTGTATCGTGATTTTTCATATCACGAAATCGCACTTCTCGAGGTCAAGTGACTTTGTCACTCAAAGTCCCGATCCACGATGCGCCGATGCACCTCCTTTCCACGCTTAGCCCCGCCGGGCGTAGGCCTCACCCATATGACCGCCAACACATGACCTCGATCAAACCTCCCATCGGAGCCTCAACATTTTAGATGTCATCATGCACATGCCCATAGAATTCCCGATCCTCGGATTCTCCATGACGCGAGATCAACGGTCCGTGATCTCATTCTTATCCAACGACTATAATTACTTCGCGAAATCGCATATCACGACGAGTTTCGCTACAGCAGGTTCTGACATATCAAAGTCCCGATCAACGATGCCTCACGGACGCCACACGGAAGGTGCCTGAAACGCGGTTAGATCCTCGCCACGCGTCACTGGATTGCGGACTTGCATGTGCCCGGCGTTAAATCTGCATGATTGCCATTCCTAGTTGTTAATGCGGTCCCTGGTGACGTGGTTCACCACAAGGAGTTGGATCAACGGCCTCTTAGATCCTGCATGTTGATCTAACGTAGATTCACCGGATTTTACACGCGAAATCCAGATTTTCATTGCATTGTTTTCTTTGCATATTGAAACCCCGCTCCCCGAAACTCCATGAAGCCTCCCCGCTACAAGTGGATGATCCCGACTTCCGCTTTGATTTAACGATCATGACAATCTTCAAATCGCATGTTCTACTCGGGTTTCATGTCAAGTGAATTGGACATTCTAAAATCCCGATCCTCAAGCCTGCTGACTTATCTCCCTCACAACTTCTGTAGATCTGGTGGCTGTCGGCCTTTCGGGAAATTTGAATGGAATCCAACGGCCACTGGATCTCGCGGTTCTCCTCTTCTCCTCAGAAGCTCACGCTGCAGGTTTTCAACTTGTCATTCTCCCTCTTGAGCTTTATTCTCCTCGAATCCTTGAATTTACGTCCGAATCCCCAAGGGGTTTTATCCTTCTTATCCTGTCGTCTCCACTGTTTCCATTAATGACAACAACCATCAACACGCACTCGTTGCTTGTTCAATATTTGCCAACAAGAATCTTGGAGCGATATGAGTCGTTGATCTGAGGATTTGTTGCTAACCTTTCTCGACCGTTCGATCAACTAGTGGAAGGATAACGAAAGTACTTTGGCGAATTCCTATTCTAGGAAACATAAGGCACAAGGGGTGAGAACATCCCAAAGCGCACAAGGCCGAAGTACGTGGAAAGGAAGTCCAAGACTTTGGGACTTCAGGGCTCCAAGAGATTTGACATGTTGGTGCATCATAATATCGTCGTAGCACCGAAGGATGGAGTACGTGGCGGGAGTTCTAGAATGTCGGAACTCCGGGGAAAAACTTTTGGATGTAGGAAGACGGTTTAAACATCGAAGCACCGAAGTTCCCTCGACAAAGTTTCAAGCTTCAATAGGATGGGCTCGTGTGTGCCAGGGTGATGTGGTGTGCCTGGATAGTTTGATGTGGCATCGTGGGATTGGATGCTAATTGGGTGTGGGATCCCCACCCCTATAGTTAAGTCCAAGCTATGTGTTAAGTGCGAGTAAATATTAACCATTATATCCAAATGTGGAAAGAGCTCCACCATAGATTTTGGAGTGGAAAGAGACTTCGAGACTTCGGACCTCCGGGGATGTTGTATACCTGTACAAGAATAGCGAAGAGATGAAGGATCAATATTTGTGAATGCCCGGGGGATATTCCCTGTAAACCCTTCTTCCACGACCATGTCATTGCTAGAGGATGAGGATCAGGGTCACGATACTGCCATGTTAGATGGTACGAGGTAAGTGAAGCTACGTGGCGAAGGGGGTGGCCATTGGCCAATGATACCCCGAAAACTTTGGAAGGCCATAAATTTCAAATCAAGACTCAAATTTGGATGAGTTTATAGTCGTTGGAAAGATCTTGGAGAGAAGACAAGAATGGTTCCCTTACTCAAGGAACTCATAGAATTTGTAGGAAGGAAAAAAAAATTGTACCCCATCCCTTAAAAGGGTACTTAAGGGGTTGGGTGTGTGACATAGTTGTATCAGAGTGAGAAAAAATACTTGGCCTACATGGGCTCATGGAAGAGTCGATTAACATTTTTATTAGTAAAACTTTAATAGGGAGGACACCCCTCCCTACCCTATCTATTAGAGAAAGATTCAAACACTAGGCTTGGATGGGCGAATTAGTGCAATGCAGGAGTGAAAATTACAGATATGAAGACGAACTGTTTGATGGAATTCCAGAAAAAGGATGTCTAAAATTCATTGTTGAAATTATGACAGTAAGATTGAGATAAATTTCATGGGTAATATGAAGAATCAAACCCCTTTGGAAATTTCGAGAATAAGCAAATATTTTTTTTTTTGGGTATTTTTCCATATGATGACATCGTCATGGCCTGGATTCCTCATATCAACTGATGTGGTAGAATAAATACATGTGATGGCACGATGGCAGGTACATGTTGGATGGGATTACAGTTGGAAGGTGATGTGGAGCCATGTGGCAGACCAATTTTCAGTCCCACGAGACTGCGGTAAGATCTTGGAAGTTTGTCCAAGTGTGAGTCTATGAGTTCGAAGAAGTGGAAAAATGACTAAGTGTTGAGAATTCTTGGACTCATGAAAAGTTAAGGTCATATAACTACACCTCTGTGAGTCTGTGTGTCTTCGAGTCCCAAAGGGAAAAATGACTAAGTGTTGAGATTTCTCGGACTCGTTAAAAGTTAAATTAGTATAACTACACCTTCATGAGTCCGTGAGTCTACGAAGGAATTGTCAGATCTATTTACAAAAGCCTGAAGAAATCATGACCATCCACTCAAAACTAGATTAATTCCCAGCCGTGGATCAAGAGCGGAGAAGAGTTTCCTTTCAAGAATATATGGTCATTTTTCAAAAGAGAAATCAATGATGGATGGTCAAAGTGCATAGTAAATATGCATGCACGTTATTTTTTAGGAGGTAGCACGCCACAAATCAGGACCATTGGTTGTTTTGAAGACGTGTCACCCTAGGATCTATGTGCATGATGGGAATGGAGTTAAAGAACTGTCATGTTGAAATGCACAATCCTTAGATATCACGATGAGATTAAATCATGACTATTGATTCAGGTTAGTGTTGAAGTTATAGTTTAAGAACTCATTTGTGTAGCACTTGGTCACAACCTTTGTTCATATGGAAGATGTAGTGATGGTGTATTTGAGGGGTAAGACCCTTATAGGAAAATTCCATGTGGTTAAAGGAATTAAACTTGAGGTGATAGGACCTCTGGAAATAATAAATTGCTACTTTAATAAAATAAATTAAACCCTGTATGTATAACCCCTCATGACTAGTGGTTTGATGGAAATTGTAAGGTCAATTTACCTGACCTATAATGAATGAAAATTGTTGCTGGAATAACCCGGTTAAGCAAGTAAAAAGGATCCCTATAGACTGAGAACAACCTTCGTGAAAGAAGCAGTGAAGTGATAGGAGAAAGTTCAAAATCTCATGGTTGTGCTAAGGGAGTGTGTATCCATATTAAGTTAAGGGGTGTGGCTATGCATGAGAATAAATGAGGTAAGAAAGTGGAATATGTCTGCACTACAGGCATGTGTAAAATGATTGGTGCATGAGGATATGCTAAAATCCATATGGAAAAGATTGAGCATGCATATAACATGCACACATATATATACTTACTATGGTCTGTCATTGGGTGTAAAATAAGGTGAGGTCATAGATCATATGGTTAGTGATGATGTGACTATAAAAACACAAGTAAAATGTTGATGATGTTGATTACATATTACCTTATGAGAATGAGGTAAAATGGTTAATGAAATGTTGATCCTGAGTGTGGTGAAGGAAGTGATGGAGCACTTCTAGGTGACCAATGGGTCAGGTTGACATCCAGAGGTGGATGGTATCCATATAGGTATGACTTGGTATACTCAAGTAGTAGTGAGAGGGAATATAGAAAATGATTCCCTTGATAAAAAGGTCTATTAAAAAAAAATGGTTTGAGGCAAGAAAAATAATCTTGATATGTTGTCTTGTTTCCTTGGGCACTGTTGAAATTACCCAGATGGTATTTATGGATTGCTAAATAATTTTATAATAGTTGAGGCAAGAATTCCTTCTTTCTGGTTGTTGTCATATGGAAAGGGGGACATGGTTATGATTATGTTTGTTAAACTTTCCATGTGGATATCATGTGAATGATTGGAATCTCTCATCAGAGAGGGAAGATTAGTATTGAGTATCTCTATGAGACTTGTCATAAGAATGGCAGTAATATACTTGGGAGAAGGATTTGGAAGTCTGATATGCTCATGTGTATGAATGACATGGAAAGGGTGCACAAAATGATCTTGCATAATGAATGCCTAGATATGATTGTATATACTTGAGTGCATGGATTTAATGCATTGTAGTGTTTCCTGCTATGAAGACTTATATTAATACCAAATAGATATGAATGAATGATATTAAATGTGCAAGTGATACACATGTATGATGTATGAGTATATGTATACTAAAGGCACAATGTGACTGCCTGAATAAGTGAAATGTAAGGAAATAATTTCACTTGCCAAGACTAAATGAATACCATGGATGAATGGCTGACTCTATTATGAAGAGTCATGAAAGTTTTGTTTTGAATGATGGTTTGAGGGGAATGTGTTCCATTCCCTTTGGAAAGGCTAGTATAAATGGATGAAAGAGTAAATGAGCAGGGAAGGATAAAATGCAACCTAATCAGACTTTTAAACGCTGGATGAAAGTGGTCATGAACAATCATGAATTAACTAAATTTCAATAGATACAAAAACAACAACTATAAGTGTGCCTATAGTAGACACACAATATGTTGAAGCATGTAGTAAGAACACTGCGCATGAACGCACAATGGGATAATGTGCATATGTAATTCTGAATGCATCATAAGAATGCAAGTTTATATTCCTTATGGAATATTTGTTAAATAGTTGAATGATAAAGCTGAAGTAAAGACTCTATCAAGAGAACAAAGTCACAACCTTAATGGATGATGAGAATTGGGT
>SNQJ01S0063083.1:3958-14006 GCA_010110895.2 Picea sitchensis | reverse complement strand
GGGGTTCCAAAAATCTGTTTCTTAAAAACCACTCTCGGACAGGTGTTAGCTCCACATGCTAGCAAACCCCCCCCAAAAACCTCTTACCACCTCAGGGGTGTCCGAAATACCGCCTTCCCAAAAAAAAGCACTTTCCCCAATTTTGTTTAAAAATCGTCCATTTTTTCCTGTTCAACATGTCATATTTCGAAACCGATTCTGGGCAAACGAAAATGAATTTTTCAAAACCGAGAGAGGTTTTTCTATGTAACGAGCTTAATAACAAAAAAATCTCTCATTTTTTGCAAAGGTGCCACCAGTTTGGAGAATAGAATATGTCTTTCAGCCTCATTTTTCAGATTTTTGGTTTTCCTGTTACAGTCCCGATTTTGCGGGAGCTGTTACGATGAGATGGAGGAAAATTTGGAGAAACCAAAGGAGGTTTTTGTCCAAAACATGCCAATATACAATAATCACCTTCAATTTTTTCCCAGGTGTAAATATTGAAAATAAATATATGTCTTTGCGGACCCCTTTTTTGCATAAATTCATCTCGTCTTTCATGGCGGATAGTTCATGAATTTTGGGGATTTGTTGCTATTTTTGGCCGAGGCGGTTGAATCTAACTTCCAAAACGTGTTGGGGGATATCTCCTATTTATTCATATTATTTTAATGTAAAAGGTTGTTGATTCTAGTACCCGAGAATAGGAGGGATCATGGTTGAACTTTGTATCAGGGCTCACTGAGCTTTCTGTATTTCATCAGTCCAATAATACAGTCACAACAACTACAAGATTCATGTGTCATTTTTGGTGGTGTTGTTTTTCTTATTCACTGTGATTTGTTTCCATTGTATTTCTTAAGTTATTCATACTCTGAATTATGAAAAGAATTTCAAAGAACATAATTTGTTGAGACATACACTCTATTTCTGGCTTTGACATAATTGTCAATGTTTTCTTCTCAATGGTTAATTTCAGGATTCTTGATTGCCCTGTTATTGCCTAGTCCTCTCACCTTTCTCCTCTAAATCCAAAATCAAATTCAAAGAATCCAACAAGAGTGCCTACCTTTCCCTGTAAGGCTGTCTGAAGAACTTGTTTTTGATTGAACTTTAGGCTGTGACCCCATTACCCAATGGACCTTTTTTCTCCTATTCCATCCAATCATTTAAAAAATACAAACTCTGAACTCATTAGCTAGCCTAATATATATTCAAGAAAATCTATATCAAATAGAGAGATCCCTCTCTAAGTCTTGGAGGGCTAGATCCGAGACTCGAAGCAGTTTTTTTGTTGCCTCTGTGACTGCCTTCACAGCCTTGGGAAAATTACAGAGCGCTAACATAAACCATGTGCAAAACACTGATTGTTATGTAACATCAAGAATGTATTAACCATATACCAAGATCACTAACAAATACCTCTCACAATGTGCCACTAAATATACCAATAACACTCAGACATGCACCAACAATATTCTTTAATAGATTTTCCTCAAATCATGCTCTGCAATATATTTCATGCATCCAAGAGGGAATATACCAAACCTCACAAAGGCATTCCTCAATAATGTTCCACAAACTCACTAAGATATAACCTCATAAGCATATAGACACACATTTACACTCTGTAATTGACCTGATTATTTAGATCTCATACCAATAGACCAACCTCAACATCAACAACTTTTTTATGATCTTTTCACAAATAACCTTTCACAAAATAGATATTCAATAATATTCAATAGGTAGGTAGGTGTTGATAGGAGTCCCTTTATCTCTTATTTATACTTTCCAAGTGCCTTCCTCTAGATTTTTCCTTGTAATTGTTTTACCCCTTTCTCCACCTTTTAGGGATAACCACTTTCTTGTTACAACTATTAATTCCTTAATTAGTCAAATCATAACTTCTTTACCCTTTAACTACTTGCTTGTTGAAACCACTTTATTATTTAAATCATTTCTCTTTGCAACCACTTTGACCACTTTATTATTTAAATAATTTTTCTTTGCAACCACTTTGACTAGGAATCTTCTTAAAGACGCTCTAGAACCTTTCTAGAATATTTGACTTCTTGTTGACCTTCTAGGGGCTTCTAGATTACTCTAAAGGGTTCTCCAACTTCACAAAGCCATATCACACTAACAATGAGGAACTATGTGACATACCACATATTGCCTGAAACATAATGACGTGCACTATACATCCATGATAGTCTTACCTGCATATTCATTGATCTTCATTCCTTTATACCTCAAAAAAAACTCATGTCCCTTACTCATACCTTTGTGCTACCAGAATTCTCTACTATATTTCTCCAAGGGTTGAAATCAATATCTAAGAGTGGACATGAATCTCCAACATCACTATCCAAAGGTTGGCACCAATGCCAACCAACTATCTAAACCAACTGTCCAACAATCTCCCCCTTTGGCATTGATGGAAACAATTAGAAATGAAACCATTCATGCTCATTCTCCCTATGATCATCACTCCTCATAACTATTTATATATATCCCCCTTTGACATCAATGGAAAAAAAAATCTCTCCTTGGGGATGCTCCCCCTATCTTCATGCCTATGATTACTCTCTCTCTCCCTTTGAAAAAGGATTAACTCCCCATGTTGATCATACATTGTAAATTCTCTAACCAATCCTAGTTAAAATAATAGCTCTCCCCGTGGTTTTGTCTCCCTGTTGTTGGGTATGTGTTATATTCTTTACATGTGTGTGTGTGGGCGCGTCAGATTCAACAACTGCGTCTGACGATCCCTCGTAGTAGTGCTATTCTTGTGTCATGTGCGTCAGGCTCTTTCCTAGGGGGGTCCCAAGGGGGGAAAGTATCCCCCCCCTTATTTATGTGCAACATTCAAGGCAACACCCCGAATTTTGTTTTTTGGGCGGTTTTTGCTATTTTTAGCGGTTTACTAAAAATAATCCCGGTTTTAGGGATTAGGGTTTTGGTATATACAGAATACCTAAAAACATTGTATATATTGTATAGTGAATGGTGAAATTCGATATAATGAATATAAGAAAGGTTTTCTTGGTTGAGGGTTTCCGGTATAAAATCTTTGTGTACTTTGTGTATGAGCCATTGATTAAACTCTGTTTTTCTTAAGAATCTATGTGGATTTCTTTACTTCACAGGTTTAAAACTTACATGTGGTATCAGAGCTCATTTTTGGCTTCAGAGGTGTTATAAACCTAAATTGCACCACACATGCTTACCTGGCATCAGACCAACTCATATCCCTTCTTTTCCAAAACGCTGTTGAACAACTCTTTGAAAATCCTCTTGAATAAAGGCCCACGCACCCTAACTCATTTCTGCATGCGTGTACACGCTGGATGACCAAAAACAACCCACATGGACCGACAAAAGCATGAAAAAAGGAAAGTTGCCGATGGAACAAAAAGCTATGGGAATTGTGCTTGATTACTTGTTCGCAATACTCCTTCCAAAGCTGTCTTGCATTCAAGATGAGCAACAACTATGCATGCATACTACTTATATACTAACGGGTTAGAAGTCAAACATAAACTAATCAAACCATAAAAAGTTCATGAATTGGGACGGGAAAAGCATTCTCTTTATTACTTAAAATGAGTCAACTTACAAAAGTTGAGACCAACCACTGCTCCTTGAACCTAATCCTAGGCTCCTCTTCTTCTATCCTTTAATTGCTTTGCTTTAAATCTCCTTTGGCATTAGGAAAGGCTAAAGGGATGGGACAATGGGAATACATAAATGGACATAGTTTCTTTGCTATATTTTTTCCTTTTCCAAATGGTACCCCTACCCCTTATTTTATAGGCTAGAAGGAGCTAGGTATTTGGATGAACCCTCGGCCATGCATGGCTGGGAGTTTCAGTTAATTCACCCATAGCTTTTTGTTCCATTGGCAACTTTCCTTTTTTCATGCTTTTATCGGTCCACGCAGGCTGTTTTGGGTCAGCCAGCGTGTACACGCATGCAATAATGAGTTAGGGTGCATGGGCCTTTATTCAAGAGGATTTTCAAAGAGTTGTTCAAAAGTGTTTTGGAAAATAAGGGATATGAGTTGGCCTGATGCTAGGTAAGCATGTGTGGCATAATTTAGGGTTATAACAAATGCCGCCTAATGTGTGAGGTTAGAAGAGCATCTGATGTCCAAAATACATTGCCAATCTTTACTGATGTGCCGAACGATTGAGCCCAAGGATCAGGAACCAGGAGGTGCCGTCTGCAAAATAACAAATGTCTCACCGAGGCAGGCATACCTGTGCTCAGGATAAAATAGAACCATGGATACCAATCAAATACACTTTATATCCATGTCAAATAACTATAAAGAGTAGCTGCGAACAATACACAATATAACTACATCTCAAAATCAGAAAGATATACATATAGAGTATCCATCTTCCAGAAGTTGATTCGGCCTGATGGCTAGAGATGAGATCTTCAGAGCTCGAGCAACAACTTCAAAATCTTCAAAACTCAGGTGGGGGTGTAATATGAGTGTACGACTGCACTACCCAGAGGTGTTCGACGGCTCGTTGGTCATGGACTTGATAATTTTGATGATCGGACTAAAGGCTTCAGTGATTTCAAACAAGGACTTTATTGGATGTTCAAGATGGCCAGGTATGCGGACAAGAGACATATTGCAGAGGGGTCGAATCAAGATTAGTGACAAACTTCCCTTGGACAATAGCACGACAAGTGATGAGACTCAGGCAACATGTATGTTAATCATAAGTCTACGAAGCAGGAGGCAATACAAACTCTCCATATGTTTGGAAGAATAACCAAACGGTGGAGGACACAACTCTATATAGTGAGAAAATATTCCTAAGGTCATACTACATCCCATAGTCTAATGAACAAACAGATAAATGTGCTTTATCCAAGGGCGACTCGTTATGCTACCAATAAAGAAAATACTTTTCCCTTCCTCTTTTTGGGGTATATATGATTTTTTTTGTTCGTTTCGATAATTGTGGAAAAAAGAATAAAGGAAGATTACGTTACAATGGAGGAACAAGTATTTACAAACATACAAGTTCAAGGCACAAGGACAAGACTGATGTTCTAGTAAAATGATACTAGGGAAAAATCCTCCGGCAGCCAAAGGTGTTAAGATGCAAAAGCAAACTGTCACAAGGATGGTGTATAAGGTATGCAAATGCGGTTAATAAAACACACAATGGTAACGTCCTTCGATGTAAGTTTAACGAGCCCAGAGAAGGTAAGCTCGATGTTTTTTTCATATTTAGAGAGTTTGAAAAAACATAAAAGGAGACTCCATTGGGGTACCTTTTTCGAAGATAGTCTAGTCGGTTCGAAAAAGGGTAAACTAGCACAGATTAGACGTCAATTCAAAACCATTTTAACGAGTGTGATAAGGACAAGATCACTCGGTAATTTTTTCATTTTTAAGGAGTCTGAAAAAATATTAACTATGGACTCTGTCAGGAATATTCTTCTGGACCAATTTAATGAGTGTGAAAGAATAAGGTCACTCGACGATCTTTTGAATTTTAGGGAGTCTGAAAAGAGCTTAACTATGGACTCCGTGGGGGTTTCTTTTTCGTAAGTTTAGTCCCTCAGGATCGAAAAAGGGATAAAATTATACCTAAGAGTACTCTTCTAAAGAATGGAAGTTCCATAGAGTATACCTTTGTTCGTACACCTGACTGTCTGGACCGAAAAAGGGGTAAACTATCGCCGGACAGACGTGACTTCAAATTTTAGTTTAACGAGCGTGAAAGGCCACAAGATCGCTCGACAATCTTTTCATGTTTAGAGGGTCTAAAAAGGGCTTAAAAGGAGACTCGTTAGTTTTTTGGGAGTCTTGAGGGTGAGAGAAAGAGCGAGGAAGAAGCATGCAAATGAGGCTCAAATTCATATTCAGGAAAGACTATAAGGATTCCCGAGCCTACAGTGTGTTAGAGATGGCATGGACACCATAATGCAACCAGGACCTACCTAGGGCATCCATGTTCTGGTAATCTCTACCGCCAAGTTTCAACACTTCTAAAGCAGATATGACGGTTCCGTGTTACAACCTGATGGGATTGATCCCATGGAAGAGGAAAAATACAGCGAGACACAAAAGTCGGGGTAGTAACCTAACCTATATGCTCAAGTTGATTCTTGGAACAATTTTCATGGACCGTAAATTTTTTCTCAAAACTCAAAAAAAGTGTCCCAATACCTGATCAAATCCCTCCCATATAACTCCTGAATCACTCTAAATGGTTTTTGGTATAAAGAAACTGATAAGGGAGGCCAAAAAAGTGACAAAAAGAGGCCAAAAAGTCTATAGATAGAAGCTAGTAGCTCATTATCACCATTGTTGATTTCAAAATTGACTCTGGAGCCAAAAGACCCCCTTTGCTAAAAATGATGATTCCATGAGCTACAGTGGACGGAACGAACTTTCGCTTGGACCAAATAAGTACAAACTCCCCTATCTAGCTATTAAATTCTTCAATTTTGCATTTGATTTTGTTTTTTGGGTGGGCATCAACCTTTAAAAGGTCGGCCCTAGGTCCATGCGGCTTGTCCAGAGATAGCCCGCATGTACACTCGAGCAGAGTAAAGACTGCCTGCGTGTACACGTGACTATTGCCTCTACAACACGCATGGACCTCCCTTTTATTGTCAAAAAGAACTAAAGAGAAAGAACTGACCCTCCTGAACTTGGTTGTGTTGGCAGGATGTATGTCTAGTGGAGGGAAAGGGAGCATGAGGCAATCAGTGATTTGGTCGCGGTAGATCCGAATGTCGTGGTCGTGTTGATGCAATGTGGTTTACTTAAGTTCTTCCTGTGTCCATTTATGCGAGCGCAACCAAGGCTACTGAATGCCTTGATTGATTACTGGCACCTTGATGCATAGGCCTTCATGCTAGAGGGGAAATCAATGGTGCCCAACACCGAGGATATCTACTTTTTGATTGGCCTCTCAAGGAGAGGGGAACCAGTCAATTTCAGGATGTTTCCCGTGGGGCCGCATAACATAGCGGAACTGATAGCCGAGCACTGTGAGGCTAGGACAAACTGTGTGAGCTCCCAGGTGACCATAAGTAAGATTACTAACCTATCACTGCAAGCGATATTATTGCTTATTGGGCGAATTACCGGTTTGGTGGCCTTGCATCAGGCATCTCACGCACAGATGAACTGTTCTATCCAGTGTTTGAATGCACATATGTTTTACTGGAGTACCACACTACTTGAGTGTATGAAGAGGCAATTGACAGATTGCCGTCAGTGGACATAGAGGAATTTCGGGTTCGGGACGATTTTGTGTTCATTCTTCTTTGAGAGAGTTCCGAGCTTTAGTCCTCGGGAAGTGGTACGAGGATATCATGCCTCTTTTCCTGTAGTATGTATATGGGCAGTATTACTGCCGTGACAGGGTGGTGGAAGGACCAATGAGTCCTTCTATGATGACTTCTTTGTGTGGCTTTCACGACAGATCCCTGTGATCAAAGATTACCCATATGCAGGGCTAGATTTTTCTAGAGATCCTGAGATACCCGTGCCTCCTGGTGAGGAGCGAGGGGAGATGGGTAAGTCTCCACCTTTGTAGTTTTTTGTTTGCATATGTATTTTTTATGTCATTTTTGTTATATATATCATTTTTTTTATATGCCAGAGTATTTGACGGGTATACGTTTGTTGCATGCAGATGTGGGACCTGTGCGACCTGCCGATTATGCATGGAACAATTGTCGTCCTTGGCCAAAAGACGCAACTGCCGCCATCGGGGGAGCAGCAGTAGCAGGGAACCTCCTAGATGGGGAGGCTAAGAGGGTCCTTAGATGAGTTGAGTGGAACTTCACTGCACTCACTCGCACAGTCCCGATGGCAGAGATAGAGGACCTGCCACCATCCATGCAACCTCATGTAGTGGGGGCACCTCGGACGTGGGTCCGATTGTTTAGGCGTTTATCCCATGATGTGGAGTATTATATCAGGGCCCATAGGCCCTGAACCTATTTATACCTTTTACATGCCACAAACACTACTTATATATATTTTTTGAGGGGATAAGCCCCGTGACTCATTATTAGTCCCATTTTTGAGGCACTTGCATCCATCTATGTACTCTGGTTATTTTATGATGTTATATATGGTTTTTTGATCTTTTGTGTCTTATGGATTACATGTGAAAAAATGTATTTACATGCTTATGTAAATGTTCTTTCATATGTGTGCAAGATGCCAATCTAAAATTTGATTAGCTAGAGTATCTGTTATTTAGTTTAATCTCCTAGGAACATGAAAATATGTAATATAATCAAAGTTTCGTTCTAAGAGACGTACCCTAAGGAATCGTCGGTGTAAAGTTGGATCATGAACCCAGTATACTCTATTTAGCTGTGACACAACCAGTTGAGTGTCTAGATAGAACCGAAGATGAGAGATACCCAATGACAAAGCATCACGAAGAAACTCAATAACTGCACTATACTCGGCGAAATTATTTGTGGTGTCACCTAAGCATATACCTCCGGAAGATAACAGCTGGCCTTGAGGTGTAAATATTACCCAAGCTGCAGAGGCAAGCCTCTGAGTGTGTCGAATAGCACCATCTGCATACCCAACGAACACTTTGAAATCACTTGAAATCTTCCATATTGACAAAAGATAACATCAATGACACATCCATAACACTTAAAAGAAACTAAAAAGTAATAGTATAAAGACTATACATATGTTACAAAAAGTTACCCACAGTGACCTGCCTATGAGTAATACTTCTTGAGGTAGAGCCCATTTCTAGGCTCTACCAAAGCATTCCCTTCAAAATCAACCAGACGATAAGCGCCANGATGCCAATCTAAAATTTGATTAGCTAGAGTATCTGTAATTTAGTTTAATCTCCTAGGAACATGAAAATATGTAATATAATCAAAGTTTCGTTCTAAGAGACGTACCCTAAGGAATCGTCGGTGTAAAGTTGGATCATGAACCTGGTATACTCTATTTAGCTGTGACACAACCAATTGAGCGTCTAGATAGACCCGGAGATGAGAGATACCCAATGGAAAAGCATCACGAAGCAACTCAATAACTACACTATACTCGTTGACATTATTTGTGGTGTCACCTAAGCATATACCTCCGGAAGATAACAACTGGCCCTGAGGTGTAAAGATTACCCAAGCTACAGAGGCAAGCCTCTGAGTGTGTCGACTAGCACCGTCTGCATACCCAACGAACACCTCAGAATCAATTGACATCTGCCATATTGACAAAAGATAACATCAATGACACATCCATAACACTTAAAAGAAACTAAAAAGTAATAGTATAAAGACTATACATATGTTACAAAAAGTTACCCACAGTGACCTGCCTATGAGTAATACTTCTTGAGGTAGAGCCCATTTCTAGGCTCTGCCAATGCATTCCCTTCAAAATCAACCAGACGATAAGCACCCTTTTTTAATACCTCTTTTATGATGAAGGGTCTAAACCACATGGGTTTGAATTTTCCTTCCCCCAGGGGGTTCTTATCTTGGTCATAGACCAAGACAAGGTCGCCTTCAGAGAAAATCCGAGGACGAACAAACCTATCATACTGACACTTGACCTTATGTTTGTGAGCCTCGTTGGCCAAGGCCACATCACGACGCTGCTCATTGAGCTTCTCAAGGTGTACTAACCGTTCTTCAAGTGGAGAAGTGTCTGGCAATAATTGTACTGCCAATTTTAGAGATGTGATTTGACATTCGATGGGCAAGACTGACTCCAACCCGTAAACGAGTTGAAAAGGTGAGAAACCAGTTGCAGTCTTAACAGATGTTTGGTATGCCCATAATGCCGAGTATAACATCAAATACCAATTTGACTTGGTTGAGTTGATAATTCGCTGTAGAATAGTCTTTAGAGTTTTGTTTACAGCTTCCACCTACCCATTGGCTTGGGATTAGTAGGGTGATGAATGCTCTTGCTGTAACCCAATATTTGATGTTAATTTGGTCATCATTTGGTTCTGAAAGTGACTGCCATGGTCAGTAACAATCTCTCTCGGGACGCCGAACCTTGCTATGATCTGGTTGA
>SNQJ01S0063082.1:24344-41178 GCA_010110895.2 Picea sitchensis | reverse complement strand
AAAGATCCTACGCCTAGTGGACTCCAGGGGAATCTAAGAAGGGGATGCCTCTTCACTAGGCATGAATATGGTAGGAAACAATGGATTGGATTCATGCCTATCTAAGCTAGACTTGAATGATGGGATTGACTCAGTCCATGGTTATTTTCCTTTAATGGAAATATTTTTCTCTATGGACGCATGTGACCTTTTCCACTTGAGCTGTGGTCCTTTCCCTTCTCCCGTGGCTATGTGCTCTTGCTTATTCTTTATCTGGGTTTCCAAAATATCTACCTCTTCCTCTATATTGGGACCAATTAACTCCATCCACCGTGTGAAAACATTTTTAATTTCCTTATATTTGCATGGGATGATGAAAACATTACAAAAATCAAATTTAAACTGAATGTAGTCATCATAATTTTCAACTCAAGTGCATGGGAATTGAAATACTTTAGTAGTATCCTAAATCATCTCGGTCTACCATAGATGGAATGCTATGTTTCTCTCACGTTGAACATCCTTATCTATGTTGTACTCATTGAATTTGGGCACAAGTAAGGATGGAATGATTGGTGTGTTATACTCATGTCCTGGTTGTGGCTTCCACACTATCATGGATAACAGGAGGATAAACCAACTATAATGGAACTCCTTCTCTTATTCCAACGTCTCCATGTAGTTCTAGATGAACTCGTTCATAAAATATCAAGACCAACACATTTTTATGCCCTAGACACATCTCTCTAATACTATGATGAACACTAATATGAACTCATCCTTTTAACACTTTTGAAACAACTTGCAAGAAAGTACCTGTGTGGTGAATTAAAATTGGTAACCATTGATATCCGAAACTACCACTCCTCTCGTCCCTCTATGGGTACCATATTTCCTATACACCTCTTATTGAACAAAATCTTGTGCCACCAAAACATCAATAGGATCCTCCCCTGTTTTGGGATGACTTGAGACTTGGTGCATTGTTTCCATGTCGACTGGGTACACACAGTCCAACGAGAGGAATCCCCCATGTAAACTGTTGAGCAAGAAGAAAACACATGAATCAATTTTTGGGATGCACCCAAATTGGGGGAAATATAATAGTGTCATAATCCATGATTTGTAGATGAGCTTGGCCTATTCCTTGGGGACCATGGTCTCTTTTCCCATGAACCCTTTAATGATTTTTTCATAATCTCTTTGAGTCACCCACCATAAACTATTGTGTAAGGGTTGAACTTACTCAACAATCAACGTAGACCTGAGGGTTTATATCAATTCACACTACACTCTGCTCTGTGGTAGAAATATATGGGTAGTGGTGCAGTGGTAACCTTAAATACCTATGTGGGTCCTTTCCCTCCATTACTTTTAGTATCCTAATGGTACCATCAAATCCGTTCTCATAATTAATTCCACCATAACTATTTTCATTCCTCATGCAATTGTTACCTGTCATATCCCTATGTTGTCCCTTGACCAAGTTTTGAGGACCCTTGGTCATTTTTTACCATTTTGGGACTTCGACAGGCTTTCGAAGGTGGAGCGCAAGTCGAAGTGGATATCATGTGATCTCGGCCCCTTTTAGGGCTTTTTGGGTTTTGGGCTTATCTAATGGGTATGGCGATATCGACCTATGGGTTTACGCATGCTTAGGCCTATTTTGTAATGAACAAATAGAAGTCCAGGCGATGTAAGAAGTAGTGAGTAGTGACTAGTCAGTGTGAGCCATTGTTGCTAAGTGCAGAAGTAGATCTATGTGATTTGTCTTTTTACACACTGTGTGAGACTCGCAAGGCTAAGTGAAAGCGACTATAAAATACTGTGTAAGGCGTTGTGCCTAGATCTACTCGGGGAAGGAGGATATGGCGAGGTGCGTATATATCCTATCTTTTGCGGATTTGATTTGGAGGTTTTGTACATGTAATAAGATTGAAAGAAGCTAATAAAGAAGATGAAGAGTTGGTGCACGTAGCCTCAGGGAGGTGGTGAACCATGTTTATCCTGTGTTGTGAATGCTTTGTGCTTTATGATTGCTCTCTTGTTTATGTGATTCAATGCTTAGTGCAATTTTAGATGATAGATGAATCTGATATGATAGCTTAGTATTGAATAATGTGAACAAATGATAGATATGATCTCTGTTGGTATGCTTAGTGCTTGAATCTATTGGATCTGTGTGAATGTTGCACTGATATGTTGTTAGGGTTTAGCTGCATTGTGAACTAAGGATGAATATTAATGAACTGTAATTACTAAGTTCTATGTTAAGGTGTTATAATCATAGATCTGTGTCCCATCTAAGGTTGCAGACATCTGAGTCTTGCAACCACCCCTACCTCTACCTCGGGTGAGACTTCATCTTCTTCGCAGGTGTTTCCAAAAGGGCCAGTTGTTAGGGTTTTTTTGGTGCATTGTTGTAGCGTTGAACCTGGGGTATGCCCCTGTGCCAAGAAATGGTTCCTTTGCTGGGACCTGAAATTGTGATTACTAGAAACTGAGGAAGAAGAAGCTCTATGTGAATATCTAACCTAAAACTTTGATTGCTAGGAACTGTGGAAAAAGAAGCTCTGTGCGAAGATCTGACCTGAAACTGTGAAAACTCTGTGCGTAGATATGTTTCCCTAGTGCACATTACTCTAATTGGATTGTGAAACTATGTGCTAAGAAGAGAAGTCCAATTTGAAGAAAAGAGGTAAGATCTTGAAGCTTTGTTCTCCGAGAAAGGTAAGAATAGTGAAAAGTTTTAGATCTGGAAGCTTTGTGCTCTGCTGAAAGTAAGATTAGTGGAAAGTTTTGTTTCAAGAATATGGATCTAGGTATGTTTGATAAATTTTGTCCTAGCCTGAAAACTAGGGCACAATTAGAATAAAGAATATTTCATATGAGTAGATCTGATACGAATAGTCAAAGATATGTTATTCCTATGCATAGAAAGAATGTTTGGACTAACAAATGGATTCAGGATCCTAGAAAGAATTTTTTGCAGGTTCACTACCATGATCCTAGTGCGCAGTACATGAAATGATGGGGATCATTTAAGAGAAATAGAGGATTAACTATTTTTTACAGTTGCATAAGACCAAGACATCTTGATAAAGAATTCCCTAGTAAAATACCCAATTGTCTTTGTTGTAAAGATATGGATCATGAAGTTCTAGATTTCCCTAGAATGATTGCTAAGGTTGAAAGAATGAATATGAGAAAAGAAAACCCTAGTAAGGTCAAGAAACTAAGATCATGGCAGAACCCCATAAATAACAAAAATCTGTACTATTGCAAATGAAAGAAACCCTGAATGATCACAGAAACATCAACTTACCAGAGATCTTCAAAGAAAAATAATGCATAGAAACAAGAATAGGAGACTTGACATTGACTGCATTCTAGATGAGGAAACACAGGTGAATATCATGACATAAAGAACTTGGGAAATTTTAGGAAAGCCTATTATGATTCCTTCATTGGGAGGAATAGGATTATTTAGAGGAAAGTTGATAACCCTATGTGGAATACTTACCCAGATATCTATGAGTGCTCATGGAACCTCGGCAGAATAATATTTTGAGGTTGTTAAATTTATTGAGAACAATGTGCCATTTTCTATGTTACTAGGAAAACCTTGGATTGAAAAGGATCAAGCCAA
This sequence comes from Picea sitchensis, assembly GCA_010110895.2. Lineage (NCBI taxonomy): Eukaryota > Viridiplantae > Streptophyta > Pinopsida > Pinales > Pinaceae > Picea > Picea sitchensis. The sequence goes on along the minus strand of SNQJ01S0063082.1, from coordinate 37,550 downwards.
AAGAAAAGAAGAGGAAGTCTTAGAGCATAAGAAGCAAGAATTAAAAGATTTCATGACTAGGAGGATCACACATTTGATTGAAGAACATGAGAACAGGTCAAAGTTATTAAGAACCGAAAACTTGGATGTCAAAGTTGAAAGGACACACGAGGACTTGAGACAACTATCTATACAGGAGAGTAGAGCACCTACACCAGACAAAGAAGAAGTATTTCCCTTGAACCCTAGTAAACACCATCAACAATGCAAAGTTACTATGCCCAGAGAAGATCAGAATCAGAATGGAAAGAGGAATATCGAGACAAAGATCACCGAGAAGAAGGCTAGAAAGCTCAATAAAAAGAAATAAAAGATAGAAAAGTTACAGAAAGTTCCAGAAGGAACTGCGCAGAAGGAAGGATTCCATAATATGAACTTTGTTGGGATACCAGTATAGCAAAACATGGCACTACACCATGGAAAATAAATATGACCATTGGAGGCATTATAACCATTAGCCTGACGACCCAAATGGTTAGAAAAATAGTTATGGCTAGAAAGCTCGCCATCAGACCGTTGGGACCGCGCCATAACAAACAAAACTGCATTAATGAAGGATTCTCTCCCATTGGAAAGATACGTTACCTAGTTGTCTACTTATTCCATCGATCCTTGCATGGAGAACACTTTTTCCACCCATGATTATCTGAGATGATAGATTAGTTGATTTCGTGCAGTGATCATCGAGATATCACCATCCATCCCATTGCATTGAGTAGTTTCTCTCCAACCCGAGATAGTTAACCACGAGCGTGTATGTCCAAAGAACTTAGCACATTTGAAGAGTCTTTGAAGGAGATACTCATCGAACTCATGAATAAAAAGGTAATGTCTGTGGGAATACAAGCTTCATCGGCGAGAGGAGTGAAAGCCTCCATGTTGACTACTCGCGGATCCAGACCATCCCGAGCTGGGACTGAGAAAAGAACGAATAATAGAGATGAATTAACAAATGCGAAGTTATTATCGTCCATCCTACCTGAGTACATCCCACTCCTGGATGGTGTAGTGAGTTACGACAATGTCCTGAGGGACTTCGAGTACACCATCATCACTACGTATCTCCCGAAGGGGATATGTGCATTCAGACCATAGCTAGAGAGGATTCCAACCTTGAATATTAGTGACTATAACCTAGGAGACCGTAAGAGCTATGGCATGCTTGCACCTCACAAATATCTGACCAAGACAAAGGGAAAGAAGATGAAGATCATCCCTCAGCCTTGGACCATGAACCTTGCGCAGTCCACCCTTTTGAATGCAATGAAGATTCCACATTTTGGAAGGCACCAGGAGGTTAATGCCTTTGTTAAGCTCCTGCTGTCATGCTTCAATAGTGGCTATCTTTGGTTGGATAGATGTATCACTGTCGATCTAGCATTGATCCATAGGATCACCAGACTAAGCATGCAGGGACAAGACCCACAAGACTTCTACGCAGGAAAAGCTGTAGACCACACCTTGGCACAAATGATTAAAGAAACATATGGAGATGTTGAGAAGGGGATGTGAGGCTACAAGGTAGCCTCAATCTAGAATGGCGCAATGAACCTAGCATGCCAATTAATGGAAGGAAAGAAAGTAAGAAATAATAGACCCACGCAGGTTACAGGGTTTTTCGTTGAGATCGCTAGGAAATGTGTGGAGGGCCTATAGATCAACTGGGAAAAGTACCTAGTTAACCAACTCGAACTGGATTGTCACAAAGTTCAAGATCAAGGCCATGAGTTTCACTTTAGTTGGCTCCTAATCCTCATCGCATTTACTGCTTGGGAGATGCCGAAAAGTGTGACCTTCCTTGAGATCGAGCCATTCGATTTGCTCGCTACGAAGTTCACCACTCTCTAGTATTCGAGAGATATGGGAAAGTAGTGGTAGTCAAATGCAATATTTCATACCTGCTACCTGCAGCTTAGGAGGGCTATTGAGTCCTTCCCTCATATGACGCCGAACACCCTGGACAGGTTCAAGCCTCTTATGAAGTTTCGTGTAGATAGACATTTTATTTATATTACTACGCATGCCGATGAAAGAAAAGAAGAACTTCAGTACTATTACAAGCTCACTACAAAGGACTTGGAAGAAATCATTAAAGAATAGCCTGTAGAACTCCTTATACATGCTGACTTCACAGAGATGTCTAACCCAGACCACATTGGAAACATGGTGGTTACTCGCGAAGAGTATGATGCCCCAAGAAGTAGAAGGAAGAAAAATAAGCAAGATATACAGGAAGTAAACAACACATTAGAAGAGACACATTCGACTCACCTAGTAGAGGAGGTGATGAAAAAGTGAACAAAGAGGAAAAATAAGAAGAACAAGATAAACAAGGTGAATTAACACCGCCACAGAACGTCTCTGATGACATCGATCCATCTAAGAAAAGGAAGGTCTCCCCCATGAAACCTTCATCGCGGAAGAAGTGAAAATCCAATAAACCAAAGATGCAGAATGTACTCATGGTCGATGACTTCAACTTCATTATTTCAGCTATAGGATATGCCTCAAAAGAGATTTTTCAAAGAAACGAAGAAAAAAAAGAAGCCATGTACAATATAATTGAAGAAGAACTAAGAGGTGTACATCAATAATTTTATTCGAGCCGTACAATGTCCACTGTGACTCTGCCCTCAGAAGAACCAAAGTTGGGAGATGAGCCTACTAAACTCCGCAGACTGGCTGATGTGACTGAATCCCACCTTCATCAAGCACAAGCTAAGAAATACCAGGCCACAATGGCCCTGAAACAAGCACAGGAGGAAGTTATATAGAAATGAAAGATTTCACAATAGGAGAAGGACTCTCTTCAAGTGAATTTCGAAGAAGAGAGAGCGCGGACCTACCAGGAGAAAGAAAATCTTCTCGTGGAGCAGGTCGGAGTAAAATAAGTAATCAACAAAGCACTTCACTCTGTGAAGGGATTGGAGCAGAAGGAGGAAGAGACAGTAGAACACCAAGTAGCACAGCTCGCAGAAATCATCTAATAACTTCAACAGAGAATCACATATATGGAGCTAATAACTATGCCCAGTACTCCACAGGATGTGCAAGATTAAAGAGAAGCGACTTCTCGAGGCACAGTTGAAAGAATCAAGGGGATCACCATGGAATGTAAACAACTGAGTGATTGCAGTGCCCAAAATTATGAGAAACTCACTAAGGATCCTGAACTTAAGGCACTGGAGTCACAACTCTGGGAGGTGAAGAATCAAGCATAAACGATACAAGCATAGTTTAAGCCCCTGTCAGCCATTGACAATATGAAGCTATCCCAAGAACAATGCACTTCCTAGTAGTAGGTCCACACCATTCATAGTCGAGTCATGGAAGTAAATCAGAGGCTCCAACCAATACAGGACGAGGCTTACCAACTATTCACAGAGATCGAAGGTTGAGGAGAAGAACTTGAGCAATTCATCACTGTAGTTGAACAACGCTTAGAGGGACCTGTCAATGAAGTAGTAATCCAAGAGTTCATTGAGCAGGAGGCCATGGAACAACAACAGGTTGAAGCCGCTCAAGCCAATATTGATGATTTTGAGGCAGAGATAGTGACTCGGGATGAGTCACATGTGAGTGTTGGGGGCCTGTTGTCCCGTGACCAAGTTTTGAGGACCCTTGGTCATTTTTGACCATTTTGGGACTTTGACAGGTTGTCGAAGGTGGAGCGCAAGTCAAAGTGGAGATCGTGGGATATTGACCCCTTTTTAGGGATTTTTGGGTTTTGGGATTATGTAATGGGTATGGGGATGTTGGCCCATGGTTTTACCCATGCTTAGGCCTATTTTGTAATGAATAAATATAAGTCTAGGAAATGTAAGAAGTAGTGAGTAGTGACTAGTCAGTGTGAGCCATTGTTTCTAAGTGCAAAAGTAGATCTGTGTGATTTGCCTTTGTGCGCACTGTGTGAGACTTGTAAGGCTAAGTGAAAGCGACTGTAAAAGAATGTGTAAGGCTCTGTGCCTAAATCTACTCGAGTAAGGAGGATCTGGTGAGGTGCGCAGATCTCCCATCTTCTGTGAATTTGATTTGGAGGATTTGTGCATGTAATAAGATTGAAAGAAGCTAATAAATAAGACAAAGAGTTGGTGGACGTCGCCTCAGGGAGGGGGTGAACCACTTATATCCTGTGTTGTGAATGCTTTGTGCTTTATGATTGCTCTCTTGTTTATGTGATTCAATGCTTAGTGTGTTGTTAGATGATATATGAATCTGATATGATAGATTAGTGATAAATAATGTGAACTAATGCTAGATATGATCTCTGTTAGTATGCTTAGTGCTTGAATCTATTGGATCTGTGTGAATGATGCGTTGATTTGTTGTTAGGGTTTAGTTGTGCTGTGATCTAAGGCTGAATATTAACAAACTGTAATTACTAAGTGCTCTGTTAAGGTGTTACAATAACAGATCTGTGTCCCAACTAAGGTTGTAGACATCTGAGTCCTGCAACCACCCCTGCCTCTACCTTGGGTGAGACTTCATCTGCTTCGCAGGTGTTACCGAAAGGGACGACAGTTAGGGTTTTGTTGGTGCCCTGTTGTAGCATTGAACCCTAGGTCTGCCCCTATTCCAACACCCTAACTACCTAACTTTTCACCACCACATTAACCCATGTGTCCTTTCATCCACTTGTATCATTAATTTGTCTTATCCAATGATATTTATTCTGGCATTTAAACCTCAAAATTCATAGTATCTTCTAAGTATGCTCGGGTGAAAATTGTCTTGTCCCACTTACTAACTAGATCTATCCAATCATCCTAATCAATGATCACTTATGCCTACCTTTACTCCTACCTAACTCCTACTCTACCCTAACAATCCAAACTTTTATTTTTAATTAATGGTTCCTTTGACCCCTTTGGCCATAGTACATCTTCAGTCGATTTCCATTTACCAATATGTTGATGGGGAAGAATTCACTCGATAACAGTAAGGGGTACTCCCTGGTACATAGTCCCAATTACACTATGTGTTGTAAGATAAATGTACACTCTAGGAGTTACCTCCCTTAGGCTCTTCCTAAACCTAAGACATAATAGAGATGCAAGTTGTAGATTTTCCAAGATCTAAATCATACATGAAAATATCTATGAGACAAGAGGATGATAATCATACTTGATACTTCAACGGTTGTCCTTGCACGCTCCTCAATCATTCTCCCTTTGAAGATATCCTTCACTTTCATAAACACATGTTTGCACACATGGGAGAGAAAACAAGCACCTCTCATGAGATCAAATGTAACATATCACAAAGACATGAAAATGTTAACTCTCTATGAATATTATGATCACCATATACAATCAATTAGAGGGGAAACTCATGTGCATCTTCTATTAATAAAGAAAAAAGATTACAACTTACAAACAAATATTCTGATGAAGCCTCTCCCAATTTCCTTACCCAAGCTCCATAATCAATATGAAATTATAAGTTTACTCTATCTTTTTATCCTCCTTTTTCCCATGAGAGACCCTCAATATATAGGATAATAGAGATAAGATCAAAGGTTAATCTAGATATGATCTAGATTCCCAATATAAAAAGCTTCGCGAGGTCGAACCATGAAAAATCCTAGGTTTATTTTCATATCATGGAGACTAATCCTAAATAGGGAGTAACATACCCAGTCATGCATTGCATTCTTCCAGGGAGCGACCAGTCTCTCTTTGAAAGAGGAAAAAAAGTAACCATAAATATTGGTCCTAGGCCATAAAGGGACAACTGATGACTAGGAAAAAAGGTTCTTCAAACTCAGGGGAAAAGTGGTATAATTCAGTTTTCCGACTACTAACCTCTAGATCATGCTCATCAAGTGATTATGTGGAAAATAATTGTATAACAAATTACTCCTAAAGTGTGAGGTTAGAATAGGTGTCTGATGGCCAAAATACTTTATGAACTAATCACATAGATTTTAGAAAAGGAAGCTGGGAAGAAGCCATCATCAATCCTGCATAATAATAACATCCCCGAGGCATGCATACTCATTCTCGATAATGAAAATGAAGCATAGCCACAAAATATAGTACACTGTGGATCCATGCATGACATATAAAATTAGATCATTGTCACAAAAAAATACATTGTGGATCCATGCATGACATAGAAAATTAGATCATTGCCACAAAAAAATACATTGTGGATCCATGTCACAAGTGAAGACATAGCCACAACCAAGTACAAATGTGGACCTATGTCAAAATATATAAATCAATGAGATGACTCGATTCTCGAGTGATCTATGAAGTACTCATGAATAACTCCATCACAACTTGGGAGGGAATGCCATCAAGGAATGTGGTGGTCCCAACCCAAGTTCTTTGTCCCAAATATGAATGGTGTGAATCTACAACATGCGAATAGATGAGTTGAGGTCGAGCATGGTATAAACTGCTTGATTACCAGTCATTGATGTATACCATTAATTAACGTGAGGGAACCAACTGATGATGATGATGGACCCAAAGATTCCTAGTACAATMTAGTGGGTGTGAATAGATGAGTAGAAGTCAAACACATGTAGATTCATTCAACATGAGCCAATGATGTAAACCCACTGTTGAAATTCAAGGGAATCTGCCACTGATSTCTGCAAATCCCAGGGTACTAACTAGTTTCTAGATTTCGGTACTGGATAATGATTTGGTTTCAACAGGATGAAATACATCGAAGGAGGGMATTGTTGTATCCCCCATCAATTGAAACAAAACATATAAAGGTATATGGTGTGAAGAGTGTAATAGTAGAGTACAACTGACACAGGGATGGCTAGAATGAATGGGATTAAGGACTAAAATTGACTGACATGGGATAACTTCCCTTGAAAAAAACAACATGACAAATAACTTGACTTGGCAACATTGACTCATTAATGACCGAAACACTTGCCATGGATGACCGTAAGAGTAACCGGTCGATAGATTTCTAGAACTCATGGAGACAGTGATGACTTAGAGACAATGGATAACCCAACTGTTGGGAATAAATGCAACACGAGTGCATTGTTCAAGGGAGACTAAATGGAAAACTTCCATTTTTGAAGAGGAATAGATGAAACCCCCCCCACTTTTTTTCTTTCTTTCATTTTTGAACGAGTGCAAAATAAAATAAAGTGTGGTTGATATTCTCACCCATGGATTTATTCTCGAGCCCAAGGAAGATAATGGTGCTCAACAATATTTTCGATATTTAAGGAGTCTAGAAAGATCCGAAAGAAAAATCCATATACAATCTCGTGGATTTAACAATCCCAAGAAAGTAAATGCTCATTTGCAATTTCATTTTTAGAGAGTCTGAAAATATGAAGAAGACTCCAAGGGTATTCCTTTTCGTAAATTTAGTCCCATGAGCTCGAAAAAGTGTAAAACAATACAAGGGATAAATATTCTATCCAAGGTTGAACATAGTATTCATTTTTCATAGTTAGTCCATCCATTCCGAAAAAGGGTTAAACTTACACCAAATAGACATGCTTTCAAATCATTTTAACGAGTTTGAAACGAAACACGCTCACTCAAAAATCTTTTCATGTTTAGGGAGTCTGAAAAGAGCTTAAAGGAGACTCCAAGGTATGCCTTTGTCATGGTTGGTTACTTAGCATGACAAAGGGGTAATAGTAAGCTCGGTTGGAGAGAATGAGTGGTTTGCAATGAAGTTACAAGCATATGGAACATGACTTAAGCAATGGATTGAAAAAATAAACACGAAAAATGATGACCACTCGTAACAGCAGATCTCATCCATGGGTGTTGTAAAATGGGAGAAAATAGATGCGTAGCAGTAAAGCATGGATGCAGTGCGATAATAAATGTAATCAAATGGCAATGTAGAAACCATAAGTAGTGAGACAACAATACTGATAAAGTGTGAGCATTTAAAACAAAAAAAAATGGTGGGAACTCCCTCCAAGAAGGCTTGAACCGAAGGTATAGTGCTGACAATATAGACGGTTAATAATTCAAAGAGGAAAATCAAGGGAAAAACCTATCCCTATATTCCAATTTAAAGAAACATACTTCAAGTTCAAAAGATGTCCCCATCTTTGTAAGAAAAATGTCCCTAGAATCCTTTCAACATATGTAAACTAGATTCAAAGGTCAAAACACATAGTGAAATCCAAAAAAGAAAATATTTTTGTATTTTTGGATATGATGTACACAAAAAAATAGGAACTGACACCACACACTTATGTACAAGGCACTATACATTTTGATAATTTACACCTAGTGGAGCCCATTGCTAGGCTCAAGTCAAGGATCTTTTCCATAATCAATGATATCATGAGATGATGTTGACATCACATGACACACCATGTTAGGACCATGCCACATAGGAATGAATTTATGGATACAACGATACTCATTATGATTGGTTTTTTGATCCATAGAAGCTCCTTGATGGGATCCATAAAGACACGAGGGAAGTACAAAAAAAAAATATTCGACGGGAGGGATAGCATAAAATTTAGTGGCAAGTTCTAAAAATGAAATCCGAGTAGGAAAAAGGTTAAGAGTAGGGGTTTCACTGGATGCACTAGTAAATTCCCCCAGTCCTAGATCAAAACTCATCATGTTAACTCTTGTCAGTCCCAAATTGGGGAGAAGGAAGTTGTGATTATTCTCATCCTCTGTGGGATTATCAATGTAAACCATGAGTTTCAAGATGGCCTCTTTTGAAGGAAACTTAGTATCTAGGAAATCATATGAACCAAGAGAGTCAACAACCCATATGGGAGAAGGTTGATCACATTCCACATGAAGATGGAGTTTTTGACCAGTATCAATGGATGTAGATGGGATTTCTGAATCAATAATATCGACCACGATGAGTGGGATAGATGCTCCATATGAGTCAACATCCTCGGGATGAGGAACCACCCAAGGATCAACTAACTTGAGGGATCCACTTGTAGATAAGAAAATCATGTTGGATGGAGACATATGACTAGTGTCGGGTGCATGAAGGGCGAATATCCCCATAATAGATGGATCTTTAAACATTCCTATACTGATACTTTTGTACCCCTTGGAAGCATTACCTAAAAAAGGCATGTTGGTGCTAGGATTATCTCACAAGTCGGGTGTGCAATAATCGAGTTGATCGATGGTAAATATATTTCCTTCATGGAGAAAATGTATGACGTGAAATACAGTGGATGCGAAAACATTCATTACATAGAACCAAGAGAAAATTATAGTCAAGTGTGGAAAATACCACTTCGAATTCTATGGAGACATTCTTGTCCCCGAGCTCAATGGATAGGGAGGAGAGAATTTCATGGGGTTTAAAATAATGTTTGTCAAAATATTTCAAGATCGTTTGAGATGTGGTGAGTTGAGGAGAACCAATGGATTTCCAACATGACAAAAGACATAATGCAAGTGGCCTCTCCTTTGTCGATCACCATATGAAATATATTCTTATTAAGACAACGAACTATGATTTTTAATTCTAGTTGGAGTGAGAGACGCGACTCACTTTGTTCTATGTTGAAGAAAATAATTTTTTATTCCAAAGAGTTGATTCCACCTACGGATGCTAATAAGGATTTCCATTGTGAAGGGAAACTCTATAGGACTTCAATTGCTAACATGGCACATGGTTCCTGGGCGAAATATTCCACCATGTTATAGTGTTGAGCTGCTCGGGAATTTAGATTATGGGTAGTCTATTGAAGTACCCATTTTGGAGGGTGGAGTACAGGTTCAAAAGCTATTTTCTCTAAAGTGAGAGGTCCATTGGGTGGTGTATTTGATGGAGGATCCTTAGAAGAAGGTTACCCTTCTTGGGAGTCATATTTATTCACTCTGGTGGATAGTGCCATCGTTGATTAAACCATCATAATATTCACGATTGAGGACTCTGCATTTACCTCGGGTGGAGGTGCAGGGGCTTATGTTACCCTTTATTGTTGTTGGGGTAGGAAAGGATTGATTAGTACCACTAGTTGGGAAGGATATCCCCCTCACTTGAGGTATTGATGAATCTCGGCAAGGTGATGGAAGTATTTTATGAAGTCGTCCTCCTTACACACCATGAAAGGATATTTTACCTTTCGATTATTTTTTCCCCAACATTGGGGTATTGGGTTTTCTGGCCCTTTTGTTTGGAAGAATTCTTCTTTTTCTTGTTATTATTTTTTTTCTTCTTCGCTCCAAATTGTTGAGGATTATTTGGTGTAGTGGACTGCACCATGTTTACCTCTGAGGTCTGGGTAGAGGTTGAAATCGAATTGGTTGTAGGTGAAGAAGAGGTGGGATTGATAGATATGGTCATTTGACTAAGCTTCCCAGTCGACTGGATAACTATTATGGAAGAGACAAGACCAACCATGAAATTAGTGTGGGGTCCAGTCATTGGATGAGGGGTGTCATTTGATGTTCAACGAGCATGTGGAATAAGGTCATATAGTGTCCCAGAGTGTGAATAAATAAATTCTAAGTGATGAGCTCCTTGGTTATAGCACCAGACATGGAAACATATTTCACGATGGTGGGAAATAATGATTTCGTAAACCAATCAACCAAAATTTTCTCATGAATTGGGGCCTTAGCGAGTGTTATTTTCCTCCTCCACTCATGAATGTGGTTAGAGATATGTGTGGCGGTGTTTTTAAGTAATGAAGTCAGAAGATCTATCCTTGTTTCATATCGTATGGGTAATTAGAAATGTGTCAAAACCATTATTTCCAGATCATTTAAGTTGTTAAACAAAGCGGTTGGTAACTCTATGGACCACTTCAAGGAGTTTCCAACTAAGGTGTGAGGGAAAATTCGTAAATAACATTGTCATCCAATAAAGAGATGGAAACACACCATTGATGATAGGTTTTAATATGTGGGGTGGGGTCTTATCTTGTATTTCTATCAAATTTTGGGATGTATGCTAGAATTTTGACGGGAACCAGTGGCCAAGTGGGATTGTGCATTATGGGATCGTTCATCAGTTGAGATGAGTCAGGTAACTCTAAAGTGGAAAAAAATGGAAACCGAGTTTTTTCAAATGGATTCATGTCTAAAGTAAATGGAGTTTTAAGACTAAAATCACCGTATGGTCCTCCCCTATATTGAGTAACAATAGGAAACAAAACCCCTTAATATGGATTTCCCATAGGATTAAAACCACCTCCCTGGTAAGGATTTCTCATTAGCATATAAGGACCTCCTTGTTGATTATTGTTTTGGGGGTTGATGCCCTCAAACAAAGGAGGGTTTCTAGGGTTTCCTGGAAAGGGTATGTTATTGGGGGAATTACTACTCCTAGATAGTTGTTGGGTACTAGTAACAGGGGGAGTATTTGTCCAAGGGAAAGGGGGAATTATGGGGGTATTAGTACCCCAAAGTTGGGAGTTACCCAAGGGACATTACCTCCTCCGAGGAAGGGAGTAACCCAAAGGATATTGCTTCTCCCAGGGAATGGATCACCCTAAGGGACATTACTCCCTTGAGGAAAAGGATTTCCACTAGGTTGATTTGCATTAATTTCACTATTCCAATTCCATCCAAATGGAAATCAAGTACTAGAGATTTTTTGTCCGGTTGGTGGGTTACCAGAAGAGAAAACAAAGGGATTCCCTGAATTAGATAGAAATATTGGTCCTACGTTGGGTTGTGAACCAAAGGTAGGGATTTGTTGAGTGTTAGACTGGACATTAGATGAAACTAGTTGGACTATGGGTTGGATCCAAAAAGAAAATGATGTTTGAGGTGGTGTACCAAGTGGGTTTTCTCTACTGGTGGATGACAACAGAGGTAAGGTTATAGTTGTTCCTATTGATAAAAAATATAGTTTTCCTACTCCGCTAAGTGATAATGTATGTAGACTCCCAAATCCACTAGTTGATGAAACAAATGGATTTACTGAGATACTACTTGGCATGGTAGACATTGTGGAGGCAAGAATTGGACTAGTAAAGGTGGGGTTTCCACTCAACATGGGTGTACATACAATTGAAAAAGATTCACTATCAAAATAATATTGTTTCCCTATGAGTTTGTGGAAAGAATTAGGTAGAAGAAGGTTGATATAACTTATGATCTTGTGGTTACAACTCCATATGGATCATCTCCTATTACGATATATTCCACGTCACTAGTATTAGTATCCAAATGTGTTGAAGTCATTCGTTTTCTAAAATATGGTGGAATGTATTCATAGTAGGGCAAGGATAACCCTGTGGTAGTTCTAGAATGACAGTAGGGTAGATTCCATAAAAAAAGTGGAGGACCTTATAAATCAGGTCAAGGGTGTAGATGATCAATGGGTCATTTATCTTGATAAGCTATTTTCAGGATATACCCGATGATTCTTCTAGAACGAAGAGTGGGTAATGTAACACACCCATGACGGGGCATACAAATTTTTGATTTTCTTAAAGGACATAATATCCATTCATGGTTTCTAATTTGGAAAGTCGAGGAACCAATCCGACCTCCTAGTCAAGGATATCCAATTCTGAACCCAAACAACTCTCTGAGACCTAGATGGTCTCTTTCTGTAATTAAACACATAACCTTTAGGCTTCTTGGTGTAGGTTTAAGGGAACCCATGACCTTCCCTTTCACTCCCCTGTGAAATATCAGAGTACTGGGCGTTAGCTCCTTTTTTGGATAAGCCCCCTCTTGATGTGACCTTGGGCGATGACCTTACGGGACCACATGATTGCAGATGTAGCCAAAGGAGGTTTGATTCAAAATAATTTTCGACACACAATTCTCCTCGAGCCTCCACGTGTCCTCTTCTCAAATACACGATTTTAATTACGGTCCGCCATCAAATTTTTAATGTTCGTGAAAATCCTATCCCTGCAATGCTACATGACTATTGATCTCCTGATATTGACAGTACTTCAAAAACTGGTGGTTCATATATGTCCCTCTCATATCTATGGATCAGATCTGACCTCTTGAAAAAATCAACAGATGAGACCTCCTTTGTGATTTCGGGTTCAAGAGTTTCAACTCTCAAAACCCTGCTCTCTTCTGTACTTCAATATTCCGAGTTGATGATATGCGGACACCTATCCTCCTAATCAATGACCATTCCTTTACTTCGGGTGGTTGACCTTTCAACTGGATAAACGATCTTGTGGCCCTCTTCTCGATCAATGGTCATGATCTCCTTCAGGTTTCAGACTTTTGAGATATCAAATCTCAA
>SNQJ01S0063082.1:11044-22198 GCA_010110895.2 Picea sitchensis | reverse complement strand
CGTGCCAAGCCATGTTATCACCAGGGAATTATTACATTTCTCAAGGACTCTTTCTCTATTTCAACTTCTGCTCGGGTTCTATTCTTTGCAAACTTTTAGATATTTTCTTCTCTATTATGGCCTCAACAAGGTTTATCAGATGCTCACTTAGCATCAAGCTCGTGGCCTTCTCTTCATTATCCACTCGAGATATCTACGCATTCTCCTTATCCATTTGTATATTTTTCTTCCAGGATGGTTCTCGACCCATCATGTTCCTTCTGTCAGAAGGGAACTCCAGTCAACTTGGGATGTCATACCCAGTGGTACTTCGGGCTGACATTCTACAGTTTTGGCCATGCTTCCATTCATGGGAGTGGTTGATAATTCAACCACTGGTCCTTTCTTCATTAACTAATTTCTATCCTTGGGATCCAAAGGAGGTTTATTATCCTCATCAAGGGAATTTAGGTTTATTTGATATAATGACCCTCCCTTATAGCTTTCACATTCTTTTCTCTAGTGATATCATGGCCAATACTTTCAAGGCTTCACCCCCATAATAGGTTATTGGCAACTCAAACAATAATACATTTACACTGTGCACATGCCTTAGTATGGTAAATCCTATTTTATTATTAATTACAAGCTGGGGGAAACATGGGTGTTACAATTCCCTCCCCCTTAGAGGAACACCATCCTCGATGTTGTTTCTCAAAACACTTATCATGCCTATCTCATTCAGCTGATTCAAAAATCTTGATCCTTCTTCCTCGACCAGGTCCTTTTTTTAGACCTTTAATCTTGGTCACATGCTTTCAATAATTCTTGGACAACAAGCACGTTAATCATAGTCTTGGGAAAAAACATTGCATAAAAAAATTTCTAGGAAAATTTCATAATCTTAGCACAATAATTATCTGTGCAGTTTGTGGATTTGTATCCACATGATTGTTTTGTTAGCCAGGCTCATTGTTTTTCCTTGACATACCCATTGGGTGCATGATCTCAATTCAATATTTTACAAGAAATATCATGGTTTCATATTCCTTGCAGTCATTCACCCTCCAGGCCTAGGCTAAGGCATCCCCTTCTCTACTATACAGTCCCTCGGGTGATCCATCTTTCCTTGCCAAGGTTTTCTCGCATAGGAATAACTACCCATTGTGTGCATGATCCCGATCAATAGTTTACAAGAACTATTAAGGTCTCCTCTTCCTTGTGGTCACTCACCCTCTAGGCCCAGGCTTAGGCATAACCTTATTTTCTATACAGTCCCTCTGGTGATCCATCTTGCCTTGCCAAGGTTTTCTAGTGCAAGAAGAATTCCAGAGACTCTGTCGAGTCTTACAATCGAGGCTTCCCTTAGACTTTCTCTGTCGAGGGGTCCCTCTGGATTGTGTTACCTCAACACAATATATTATAGGTCATCATGGATTACAACGGGGTTCTCATGGCTCAACAGTATCCATTTTTCATGCTTTTATAGTTTGACAACCTTTTGGCTCAACTAAAGTTAGGGATGAATGTTACTCTCCTTCTCCTGAATCAATCATAGATAGGGATGAAGGTTACTCTCCTTCTCCCAAGTCAGTATTTATTTCATGCGATCGGATTATACTCTTTCTCACCCATATCAAAGACATATAAAAATTCACGAGACATCATCATAAATTTTAAATTCAAAGTTTTCTTGTAAATCTGTGACCCACAGATATCCAAATTCCACATTTTGTTTCCATATTTGTTTTGCACAAGAAACATATTCATAATTATGGGACTTTCCTTCCCATAGAAGTTTGTCTCAATAGGCAATTGGTCTTCCTTATGGCTTACAACGCTATCATATTCAAGACTCCTTTGCTTCCTACACTTTCAACTTCAATCAGCTGAACAAATTGTTAGTTTCCTTGCACATACATTTTATTGCACCTTTATAACATCATCATAAACAATTTCAGAATTTTGCATACTAACAATCAAATTCACTTTCTTAGAAAGGAAATACCATTCCTTCTAGTTTGGCTCAGTAGACAATTGGTCTTCCTTATGGGCTTACAATACTTCCATATCCAAGACCCATTTCCTCCTGCAATTTCAACATTCCTCAACCAAAAAAATTGTCAGTTTTCATGCACATTACCTTTTCAAAATCAAGCATACTAACAGTCCAAGTCATTTTCATCTATTCAATGATACAAATCAAAAGGATATATCATCCCTTACCTATGCATCATTTCAGCCTACTAAATTTTTCAGAATGCAATTGAGATATAAATGGACCTTAATGAATGTGCCAACATTCGTGGCCACATTCATATCCAATGCACCTTTGCATTGATTTTAAGTTTCCCACACTTCACGAAAAGTACTTTCTCTTGGTGTGTTGGAGGTTAGCCAATATTTTCACCATATGGTTTACTCATTCTCATTCATTGTTACAGTAGGAATATGATTTCAGCTACAAGATGATCATGATTCCCAAATCAGTACACATGAAAATCAAAATTTTCACATGAATTCCTTTAACCATTCTTCCTCTATTAATAACGAGGGTGCCAACATTCATGGCCACCCATATTAGTTTTCATTCAGTGCTTACATAATGTAAGAAAAACACTGGGCGATCCTCCTTTCTTACTGAAAAATCCATTGTTTTCCATCTTATGCAACATGCGTTCCCTCGATGCATTTCATGCAGCGTGCTATCTATGAGCACTTTTGTTTCCAATCAATCCTTGATTGGTCCATGTATTCATGACATATCATTTCATGAACACTTTTGAGGATTACAATCAATCTTTACTACCAGAGGTTCACACCTCCATCATTCAGGTTATCCTTCCTGAATCATACCCTACTTGGTTATCCAAGGCATACAAATTCCTTTCAACATTCCATACATAACATTAAGACCATAAAACATTTTAGAATGGATTCTTACCCAATCCCTTCATACCTTGTGCCACATAGGCATGAACATTTTTATACTGGTTTTTACTGTTAGCACCCCCTCTGATATTATCCCATCAGTGGTGCTCCATGGGACTTTTAAATCCCCTTCAATAATCTTTCAATACGAACCTTCTCATAGTCATCCTCTGATTGAGGTTGTTCGTTATTGGCAACTATCTTTCTCAACAGTTCTAATCTATTTCTTTCTACACCTGATATACATCATAAACACATTAGTCGTCATGTAAATTAAAAATGCAAGTACCATAGAATTTAAATTAATAAAACATTTCCAGACATGTCCTATCATATATGTATGCACTTGATCACATTATACTTAATGTTTTCATGAGTGCAATACCAACAGTTCTCAACTGTTTTTGCAGTAATACAATCCTCATCACTCTAGTGTCAAAACATCTACTTCTATTAGTAAATCATCTTTCTCATTCCAAAGGGAACATAACACATAACAAGAAAAGAGTTAGGGGCTCTCCCCTTCTTCCAATTCTTTCTACATTGCTTGGGGCTTTCCAGCCCAGCTGAGTTATCTCTAAAGGCCTTACCGCCTTTTCTTAAGATGGCCTTAACCAAGCCTATTCAATCAAACATACTCCTTTATTCATTCATTAGTCTCATATTCATTACATGATGCTTTCAAAATGTAATCCAAGATTCTTGTATATATATATATATATATATAAGCTTGTAGTTCACTGCCCAGTTTCTCAACAGTTACTTCCACAGGGGAATCCTTCAGCATGCAACTTCCTTATTGCATGTCCATCACTATGTATGATGGACTCAACCTTGAGTTAGCTTTTATCTGTTTACCAAATATTCCCTAAGGAATATAAACATGCATCTTTGTCATGTACCCAAATTATGGATCCATACATATTCTAGTTTTGTTAACTTACATCCATGATGTACTTAACCATATTCATAATCCTAAACCTTCCTGTAGCAGTCATAGGTATGTTTCACAACCCACCTACATCTCTAGTTTTAAGATCAGTCATCTGAAGATTGTTCACAATCCTTCGCATGTGATTCTTAAAGGCATAATCATTTGCCTCTTATTATGACAACAAATCATCTTTGCTCATTTATCCCTTTTATCTAATTATATTAGTATTTTCCTAAGGAAAGGGAATCCATTCATCCTCAAGCTATTATTTGGAACATAACTTTCATGACTCTTCGAAATGGGGTCAACCATGCATCCATATTATTCATTTATTCTGGACAAGAGTAATTCTTGATTTATATTTCACTCATCAGGGTACCTATAACTATACTCTTATGTCATACATGTGCATCACTTGAAAGTTTAATATCATTCATACCTAACTGGTATTAATATCAAGCTTCATGTTAGGAAGCTCCACAATGCATTAAACCCATGCACTCAAGCATAATTGAACACAAGTAAGTATTCATCATGCTAGCCTATTTCTTGCACCTTTTTCCATGTCATTCACACACATGGACATATCATGCTTCTATATCCTTTTCCCAAGGATCTTCCAATCATCCTTATGATCATGTATACGCATTCATGTATAAGTAGGTTCATCTCTTGCACCTTTTTACCTCATGCATCCACTTGATTATTTAATTTCATCATTAGTATCCTTTAGTTTCATATTTCAATCAATTACAGGACTAATCTCACAGTCATATCTCGTATTGATGTTTCCTTCTCTTATGAAAATAACCAACTAGGGTCACTTTCCTCTTTATGTGGAAACATCTAGCAAGAAAATCCTCTTGCCTTAGCATTCATAGGGTTTTTCCCTTCTCACATTTCTCTGGTCATGAGGAGTTATATACTCCGATTTTAATTTAAAGAAGTAACTATAAATACCAAGGATCCTACTTGATCCTATCAGATTCCTTTAAGCCCACAAAGGTATTAACCATTATATAATCCAACATCATGAGTGCCTAAAGTTTCATCTGCCCATGCTTAGAAGCAGTGTTACGAACACCAGGTCATCCATCCCTTCAGCTTCAACTGCTCTTGACAAAACCCTACCACCTTCAACTATCCACATTCAAGTCTTATTATAAATTTTAATTACCATATCCCTACTCTAGTAAGACAAGTTATCACTTTGAAAAAGGGCTAAAGAAATTCTTCTACTGAAATTTGACAAAAAATCCCAAAATCATAGGTTTAATCTGCAGTCCTTCTCCTCAAGGAGTAAATGAAGATGAAAATACCTCCTTACGTGACTCATACATTAGCCCAAGAAATCCAAGTGATGTGACCATGCTCTGATACCAATTTGTAACACACCCACGATGGGGCATAAACAATTTCTATTTTCTTAAAGGACAAAATCTCCATTCATGGTTTCTAATTTGGAAAGTCGGGGAACCAGTCTAACCTCCTGGTCAAGGATCTCCAATTATGAAGCCAAAAATCCTTCTGAGACCTATATGGTCTCATTCTGTAATTAAACACAGAACCTTTTGGCTTCTTGGTGCAGGTTTAAGGGCACCCACGACCTTCCCTTTCACTCCCCTACAAAATCTCAGAGTATTGGGCGTTAGCTCCTTTTTTGAATAATCCCCCTCTTGATGTGACCTTGGGTGATGACCTTGCAGGAACACATGATTGCAGACGAGGAAAAAGGCAGTTTTATTCAAACTGATTTTCAGACCATAATTCTCCTTGAGCCTCCACGTGTCCTCTTTTCAAATCCACGGTTTGAATTGCGGCCTGCCCTCAACTTTTTAATGTTCTTGCAACTCCTATCCCCGTAATTCTACGATACCATCGATCTCCTAATATTGATGATACTTCAAAAATTGGTGGTTCAGATCTGTCCCTCTCATACCTACAGATCAAATCTGAGGTCTTGCAAAAATCAACGAACGAGATCTCCTTCGTGATTTCGGGTTTCAGGAGTTTCAACTCTCAAAACCCTGCTCTCTTACGTACTTCAATATTTTGAGTTGACGATCTGTGGACACATTTCCTCCTAATCAATGACCCTACCTTTACCTCAGGTGTTTGACCTTTCAACTGGATCAATGGTCTTGTGACCCTCTTCTCGATCAACGGTCGAGATGTCCTTCAGGTTTCGGACTTCTGAGATCTCCAATCTCAAACTTCACCCTTTTTCCCAATGGATTTTATCTAGAGGCCATAATCCACTAACATGTTTCCTCTTGATATGATGATCAAGGATTACTTTGGGTCTTTACCCAGAGTCCACATATTTGATCCATTCCTCCCTTAGATCATACGAATACGAATTACTTCAGATATTTATCCGGAGTTCTCAGATTTTCGCCACGTCTCCCTTGGATCTGATGGCTCAGATCCACTTCGTGTTATTCGATGCTTGATATTCACTTCAGACGATATGAATACTCAACTTCACTTCAACTAATCGAACAATTGGGATTTTCTTCAGATTTGCGGGAGTTTAGACTTCGCGAATCTCAAATCTCAACTCAGAAACTCTCGAATGGATTTCTCGAAGCTACTGATTTGATGGCTCAGATTCACTTTGGAAATGCAACGCTTGAGGTTTACTTCAGATGATTCGATGGTCAACATTTACTTCAGATGATATGATGGTCGACATTTACTTTGGGCCTTCACCCAGAATCCATAGATTCACACCACTTGTCCTCTAGATCTGACGGTTGAGGTTTACTTCGACTATTTGTCCTCCTCCTTGTCCACAATCCTCCAGAGTTGTGGATCTTACACCATCTATTATCCTTGATAATGGATGGTCCCAATTTACTTTAGGACTTTGGGACTTTGACAATTCCATTCTCCTACATACACAAGGGTTAAGTCTCTTGAATTTACTTCCAGATCCAATGGTTATTGGTCCTTCGCACTCAGATCCAACAAATGGGATTTGTTCCTCTCCTCCGTTCTTCCTTTGTTCACTCGATGCTGATATAATGGTTCAAGATCCTCTCCACAATTGATATGAAAACTATTGTTGCTCCTCCTCCTCAGCTTTCAACTTCCTCTAGCTTAGAGGATTTTCTAAGTGTACAAAGTCTCAATCTTTGTTCCTCCTATGAGTCCATCTCTTGGACCTCTTCTTCACTTCTTAAAAGTTCTTATATATTCTGAACTTCAGGACTTGGAATAAGTCCTACTCTTGTTCCCTTTTAGCACTATCTCTTCTGAGCTTCAACTACTCAGACATCGAAGGTCTCTATCCCTTCTATTCCTCAAAGGGATGTCTATGCCCTCTTGGAAAATTTCACTCAAGAAATCCTTACTGAGTTGCAGAGTGTTCGGTAACTTTGTGAGTGTCTCATAAGTGCTTTGTAACTTTGCCTTTGGGTTTTTGGTCACTCGAACATGCGAATATCCTCAAGCACGGACTCTGAATCTCATAGATCATATGGTCGAGATGGATCCTGACAAATCAGAGAGCCACAGTCCAGATTAACTTCGAGACTTCGGGCGTTCGAGGATTTTTACTTCCCTTACGACGAACTCACATTTCACAGAAATTGCAAAGTCTGGAGGACTCAAGGGGTTTAACTCCCGCACTCCTTTCCATATCCAATGGTCACAACGAATGTTGGCTCTTTCTGAATAGTTTCTCGTTCGTTCATCATCCGAACAAAGGAGCCTTCCCTTTCGATACTTCAATATTACTACTTTTCCTAAGCTTTGTTAGCTCTGAAAGGCTTAATAGATTTGCACTCTTTCTCTAGAACGTAACACTTGGAAGAATCTTTCTGCGCACCCCTTACATTCATTCCTCAACTCTAGAACTTAAGTGGTTCTCGGTCTCTATTTTCCTCGCAGAGAGACTGTGCATACGTTCACTATCTCTCCTAAGATTTAACAAACTCCATCCTCCAAGGGACTTAGAACAACTAGGAGGGTCGACATGCGTACATGAAACGAGGCCCGAGGTCAACGAACTCACAGTCTGTGGCTCTAGCTTAAGCCCCCATAGGACTCAATCATTTACAAGTATAAAAAATATCCCATCCATATAATTTCCTACTTGCGTAATTATACAATCAAGAAGACACCAAAACGGGATGCAACATAAATCATTAAGCAAACATATCTATCCCTGCAACATTCATAGGATATCCAACTTTAATTCATAGTACCACTTAAATACACAAGATATGCAATTACTTATCTATTACATGTGGTAGCCAACCAACTGAATGTGGGTGTTCATTCTTCCACTCGACCATAGGCTCAGAGGTATTCATTCTTAGCACTCTAGCCACCCCCGTTCCAAGCCATGATATCACCAGGGAATTCTTGCAGTTCTCAAGGACTCTTTCTCTGTTTCAGCTTCTTCTCAGGTTCTGTTTGCAGTAAACTTTCAGATATTTTCTTCTATGTTATGGCCTCGATGAGGTTTATCAGATGCTCACTCAACATCAATATAGCGACCTTCTCCTCATTATTGGCTGGAGAGATCTGCAAATTCTCCTTATCCATTTGTATATCTTTCTTCCAGTATGGTTCTTGACCCATCCTGTTCCTTCTTTTAGAAGGGAACTCTGGTCAGCTTGGCCTGTCATACCGAATGGTACTTCAGGATGACATTCTGCAGTTTTGGCCATGCTTCCATTCATGGGGGTGGTTTATAATTCAACCACTGGTCCTTTCTTCATTAACTGATTTCTCTCCTTGGGATTCGAAGGAGTTTTTTATCCTCATCAAGGGAATTTGGGGTTATTTTATATAATGACCCTCCCTTATAGTTTTCACATTCTTTCCTCTAGTGATATCATGGCCAATACTTTCAAGGCTTCACCCCCAAAGTAATTTATTGGAAAATCAAACAATAATACATTTACACTGTCCACATGCCTTAATATGGTAAATCCTATTTTATGATCAATTACAAGCTGGGGGAAACATGGGTGTTACTGGTAATCTAGCCACAATGGATAACACAAAAACTTAATTGATTAAAAAAACAATCCTATGGCCAACTACGAAACCAATACATAGAGAAACACACCTAATAAAATATAAGATATGAAGAAAGAAAACCAATGCATTAAAGGGTCTTACAAAGACAATATGTCAATCCTTCAACGAAGATATGAGAAACAGTTACGATAATCATCTCACAACATCTCCCCAAGGTGCAAATAAGATCTCGTAGGAAAATACCCTCGCTGGTTTGTTGAAGTGGAGATTAAACGTATGCCTCATCTACCATAATGATTCCCCCTTACAATCACATGTGTAGCTATACCTAAGACATGCCAGTAAGGTTACCACTTCAAAAAAATATGACCGTGCAGGACAATTGTCAATCAATACTATCGTGTGGGCAGGGAATACCAGGTCAAGTCCTGGCACCCAAAATTTCAAGAAAATTGCAGTTACTCTAGGGACATCTACATATCGAAAAACCCTAATACCTGAAGTAGTCCCACCAAGAAAATTGAGAGGGGATATCTCAACCACTTACCTAGGTTTAGCTAGTGCTTACCTTGCATGTGAGGTGAGATTTCCCAGAACCAATTTTGTTGCTAATGGATTTTCACTCATTAATTGTCCTAGTGTTGTTTTGGTGGCCTTGGAGAGTTAACTGTCCAATCCTATTCCAAGGCCCTAAATCCTAAGATATTATTGGTTTTCTATCAAACAAAAATATTCTAATTTATTTTAATGCACTTGATTTTAATTGGCTGTTATTTACTCGAAGGGAACAAAATGAATGACTTGATGGTTTTTTGACTCAAAACCAATCCCAAAAGAAATTTATATGTGAAAATGAAAAGTTTCTTTTCAATGAAAAAATACTTAAGGGAAGGGAATATATCTTTTCTTTTTCAATACAAAACATGCACCAATGCAAATGAAATTCCATTAAAAAATGAAGACTCTTTCCTTACAATGTTTTTTGACAATGCAAATTTTTACTTCCACTAATGAAACTAAATAATCTTAAACAATTAATTCAAAAAATGTAATGCAAAGATTTTTTATTTTTTTTTCAAAAATTATTTCAAATAAAAGGACTAAAAGATTTTTTTTTTTTTCATCACACGAATCAAACAAGATGGATAATAATGTATCGAAAAAATTCTGAACTATCAGAAAACAATGTATTGCGAATAAAATAGGAGTTCCAAATATTCTCTAGGATAAATTACAAATTAAGAGAATTGGATTTGTTTAAACAATGGAAGTGTTGGACCATATATAATCCTAAAATTTGAGCTTTTCATTCTCCACTTCATGAAAATATAATCTTTCCCAAAGTGGTAACTCAAGAAATTAACTTTCGAAATTCAAATCAAATTTATTTCTGGTTAATTAGTAATAAGGCTCACATGATATCCGCCTTTGATGAAGTTTCCTCGTTTGATCGAAAGATCCTATTTTTCACAGAGTTTTGGAGCCACCTGATTGTTAAAGATTCAAATCAATAAAGGTTGCTTCGAAGCTTCGCATTTCGGGTGTTTCAATAGGTCTTCACGATTAAAGTCCCGAAACCCGAAAGTGTCCATTGTCACTTTTTTCATAAACCTTTAAAGGAAATGAGTCATAATACATGTGTATCTTTTGAGTCTTCCTTGGGTTGACACGTGGCATCCATTTCCTACTTTTTCATCTAAATATTCATACTATTCTAAGTAACACGTGGAACCCACTAGTCTCGACATGTCATCTAGAATGACGCCATCTTCGACACATCAATATAGGGGATGGACTTTCAGAAATATAACAAAGAGATAACTCACAAACCCACGAAGCAATAAAATGAAGAAATATTAAATCTTAATTAATTAAGTTAATCTTGGTCAAAGGATTATTAACAACTTCATAATTAAGTCCGAACTTTCGAAACACTTGAAGTTAAATGTGATTAATTAAAACTTAAAAGAGATTATTGGATAATTAATCATTTCGCAGTTTCGGGTTTCGGGGATTTCTTTTCAAGCTACATTTAAAAACCTCAAAGTCTAAATACCCAAAGAAATTGAAGTTAAATGTGATTAATTAATGTTTAAGAGGGATTATCTCATAATTAACCTTTCATGGATTCGCGATTCGAGAAATTTCAAATCTGTTTCATCCAAAACTCTCAAACATTAACCACTGAATATTAATGGCATTTATCACAAATCAATGGTAATTATTTTTAGCATGGATTGTGGATCGCTAGGTATACTTTCTCATTAAGGTTAATAAATTTTCCGTCAGTAAAGGTATACTCAAATCAATGCACC
>SNQJ01S0063082.1:0-11034 GCA_010110895.2 Picea sitchensis | reverse complement strand
TTCCTTCTTTCTAGCTTGATCTCTCTCAATCCAAGTTTTTCTAAGTAACATAGTAAACGGGGCGTTGTCCTCAATAAAATTGATAATCTAAAAATCTTCCTATGTCGAAGTTCCATTAGCATTCATAGATATATGAGTTAGTCTTCCACATAGGTTCACCAGTTTTCCTATGAATAGACCTATTCCTCTTAATGAAGTGATCATAACATGCCTTCCTATAGCTTTCCATGTTCTCTTTGGCATAATGTTCACTGGTGTTTCTTCATCAAGAACACAGTCAATGTCGAAGTCCCCTATTCTTACTTCGATGCATTCTTTTTCTTTAAATATCTCTAATAACCTAAAATTTTGGTGGTCGTTCAAGGTGTCTTTCATATGTAGTAATACCTTCTCAGAATATTTCCAGGGTTCGACTATTTCTGGAGTTGCCTTAGGGTTTTCTTCTTTCAGATTCATTATTTCAAGCTTAGCAATCATTCTAGGGAAATCCAATGCTTCATGGTCCAAATCTTTGCAACATAGGAAACTAGATCTTCCACCAAGAAAATCCTTAGCAAGATGTCTTGGTCTTCTGCAACTATAACATAGGTTCAATCCTCTCTTCCTCTTAAATGATCCCCAACCTCTTCTGTACTACGCACTAGGATCATGGTAACTAGCCTGGAAAAAATTCTTTCTAGGATCCTGCATCCATCTGTTAGTCCAAACATTCTTTCTATGCATAGGTATAACATATCTATCACTGTACTTATCAGATCTATTCATATCAAGCTTTCTTTCATCTATCAGAGCCCTATTTTTCAAGCTAGGAAAGAATCTATCAAACATACCTAGATTCATACTCTAGAAACACAAATTTTCACTTATTCTACTTTTGCAGAGCATAAAGCTTCCAGATCTAAAAACTTCTGACTATTCTTACCTTTATCAGAGAACAGATCTTATAGATCTTACCTCTTTTCTGCAGATCTGACCTCTTTTCTTCAGAAACTTCCACATTTACCTTTCTTAGAGCACAAAGCGTTTATATCTTGCTTCTTTTCTTCAGATCTAGCCTTCCTTCTTTAGCACAAATCTTTTCAGAGCAAGTGGAATATTGCGCACTAGGGCATAGATCCTTGCACAGAGCTTCCGCAGTTTCAGGATGAAGTTTTGCACAAAGATTCCTCTTTCTGAGTTCCCAACAATCACAGTTCCACGTCCCAACAATGGAACCATTTGTTGGCATAGGGGCAGACCCAGGGTTCAAAGCTACAACAACGCACCAACAAAGCCCTAACTACAGGCCCTTTCGGCAACACCTACGAAGCAGATGAAGTCTCACCCAAGGTAGAGGCAAGGGTGGTTGCAAGACTCAGGTGTCTGCAACCTTAGCTAGGACACTGATATGTGATTATATTTCTTGCAGAACACTTAGCATTGATTATTCATTAATATTCAACCTTTATTATACTTTGTAGATAGCACAGAGCATCACAACATTTACTTAGATCTAAGGTATTTTAGCACTTAGCATAAAAGAAACAGATTAGATCCTATAGATCAACAGTAAGCATCTTTTCACATGTCATATATAGCATTCACACATATCTAAGAAGCACCAAAATATATCAAATCACTTTGCAAAAGAAGGGACAACACATCAAGTCAAAGCACAAAGAATAACACACATATTTATGTGGTTCACCCCCTTCCCTGGGGCTATGCCCACCAACTCTTCTTCTTTATTAGCGTCTCCAATCGGTTACAGGCACAAAGCCACCAAAAACCCTTCCTCGCATAGGATAGAAGATCTGCGCAGCTCGCTAGATCCTTCTTCCTTGCAATTATAGCACAAATCCTTCTATAACTTCTACAACAACTTGCACTTAGCTCTGTAAACCTTCTACAGTCATGCACAGAGAACTTACATAGACTATTATCACTTATCCTACATCACATAGATACAATCCTCCTCTACTAGATGCCTAGATGTTTATTTATACATTACAAAAGTGGGCCTAAATGTGGGTAAACACACGGGCCGACATCCCTTTCCCATTACATTGTCCAAAAACCAAAAAAGGGACCCAAAAGTGGGACGAGATCCCTTGATCTATGATTCATCTGGCGCTCCATCTTCGATAGGTTGTCGAAGTCCCAAAAACGGTGAAATATGACCAAGTAAATTCAAAACTTGGTCAAGGGAGAACAATTGGCCAAATTTATTTACCGATGTGAATGCTAAGGTCAAAGTTTGTAACCGTTGCCAACTGTTCTCTGGTAATAAAAATATCCCTGCGCTACCTTTAGTCAGAGTCAAAACAAAGGCTCCTTTTCAACAATGGGGTTTGGACTTCATCGAAGATATCCACCCGCAGTCAAGAGCCCAACATAAATGGATTTTAACTGCTACTGATTATTTTAGGAAATGGTTTGAAGCCATTCCAACTCGGAATGCCATTGATTCGGTGGTAATAAACTTCTTGGAAGAGAACATCCTATCGATATTTGGTTTCCCTCAAAAAATAGTCACAGAAAACACCCAAGCTTTCAAATCTATGGCAATGGTAAATTTTTGTCAAAAATATAACATTATGCTAGAAAATTCTACAACATATTATCCTCAGGTAAATGGGTTGGATGAATCATCCAACAAGAGTTTGATGAATATAATAAAAAAAGTGTTGAAGAATAATAAGGCTTGGCACGTTCACTTGAAGTACACCTTATGGGTGAACCGAATCAAGACCAATAAATCAACAGGTATGTCTCCTTTTCAAATGGTTTATGGTACTGACATTGTCCTTCCCATCAATCTCGCTCTTGCTGTGATGAAGTTGTGGAAATACACAAAAGAGAAGCCAAATGACACTACAAGGAGGATAAATCAAATAATCGAAGTCCAACAAAACAAGGCCAAAATAGATGACAAACTTCAAAAGTACCAAGATAATATGAAATCCCTCTTCGATAAAATACCTAAAGAGACGGAGTTTCTTCCTAGTGATCTAGTTTTAAAATGGGATGCTAGAAAAGAAGATGTAGGAGAACACGACAAGTTTGATCATCTCTGGTTCGGACCATTCAGGATTGCAACTACAAAGGGAAAAAAATTCGTTCCTACTAGAAAATCTTGACGAAAAAACTTTTGACGCCCCTATCAACGGGCGCTATATAAAAAAAATTATGCATTAATCATGTTTCACATTACCAATGTATATACCGGTTTGGTTTCATGTTTCAATTTGCAATTTCATTTTCTTTCGTAAATGATCTAAATTTTATTTTTTTGTTATAAATAAACCTAGTCTTATTCGATATACTAAAATCAAAATATAAAATATCAGCTCGGCATATCGTTTCTAGTCCACAAGATTCTATGACTTTTTCTATCTTGGTCCCGTGTAGAATACTTACTATCAGACGAGAAATGAGGAGATATCGGAATACAATGCTCAGTTTTCAAAACATTTGTTTTCTCT
Organism: Picea sitchensis; assembly: GCA_010110895.2. Lineage (NCBI taxonomy): Eukaryota > Viridiplantae > Streptophyta > Pinopsida > Pinales > Pinaceae > Picea > Picea sitchensis. Next base: position 7,570 of record SNQJ01S0063082.1, on the reverse strand, counting down.
TAAACCAGGTGATGAATTAATAATTGATTTGATTGAAAATATAAACAAAGTCTGAGGTATGAACTTCTATACTCATTGTTCAAGATAAAATTCTAAATAAATCTTATTGAATATAAACGAGATTCTACTCATATAAATATAATCACCTAGTCAAAGATCATAAAAGTATAAATCTACAAATTAATTCTGAAGCCTTATCCGAATCAAATGAAATTAAAACAAAATTGAAATAAAAAGCAAAGAAAATAGGAATTAAAAGGGGCTTAAAAAAGAGAAACTTGATAATCAAGAAGTGAACTTGTGTGGAAATGAGATTCTTTTGCGTCAGACCTTCTGAGTCCTTGTTCTATTTCATATTGCTTATCTTTGAACCTATACTCTATTCTGATTTTCACTACCTGGCCTTAAGTCTTCATAGAAAGAAACAATTTCTCCTTGGATCTGAAAACTTAAAAACATATCTTCAAAACAAGACTAGGAAAAAATCTTTATGTTCCTCTAATTTTAACTAAAAGAAAGTATGTCTAGGCTAATCCCGATAAATTTATATATTCTAACGGATTTTAACTAATTAGTTCGCTCAAGGCCAATCCCTAGAAAATAAAAATTCCCCATAAGATCTTCCCTATAGGAAAAGATGTATTGAGTACAATAAAAAATTGTTGACAGACCTTGATTGTCAAATCTTAAGAAAATATCATCCCTTGTATGATACACACAAATTGATTTCCCCCACTTCAAAATTATAAAAAATATAAGACATATGGTGAAAGGAAATTCATAAAATGATTACCCCATCTAGTCCAAGACAAATGGTGAAAGAAAATTCATAATTTGATTTCCCCCATTTTGTCCAAAAGAGATGATGAAAGGAAATTCATGTAATGATTTCCCTCGTCTCAATAACATGCAAAAATGCTAATTGAAGTGGTGAAAGGAAATTCAATGGGAGACATAGATAAATTCATCGGGGTACTGAATAGGCTCACTGACAGTGAAGCAATATCTATGATATCTGTAAGGCTGTCATACAAGTATAAACATACTATGTATCTAGTTCTCTTTCCGGTAATATTTACATTCTAAGACGACAAGGGATTCCCTAAATAAAATTATAAAAATTACTCATCTTTGATGCGAACGAAATCGACCAAAGTCTAATATTTCAGTTAAAGTTGTTTTGATTATCTTAAGAAAATCCCAAACTCAGTTTCAAGAAAAGGAAATTATTAATAGCCTAGCTTGAAGATTGATAATTGATTGTGTTTTGCAGGTTTTATAAGACTCGACTGAATTCCAATTTTTCTCTGTATGATTTTTCCCCAAAGGTGTTTCTCAGAAATACAATGATGACCCCATTTACCCAATAAAGGAACTTGGTCTACTGTTCTTCCACACCTCACAGGGAGACGTGATCCCCATATGGAGCCTATGTTGGAACATATATAACCCTAAAATTTGAGCTTTTCATTATCCACTTCATGAAAATATAATCTTTCCCAAAGTGGTAACTCAAGAAATTAACTTTCCAAATTCAAATCAAATTTATTTCTGGTTAATTGATAATAAGGCTCACATGATATCTATCGTTGATGAAGTTTCCCCATTTGATCGAACAATCCTATTTTTCCCATAGTTTTGGAGCTGCATGATTGTTAAAGAGTCAAATCACTAAAGGTCGCTTCGGAGCTTCGCGTTTTGGGAATTTCGATAGGTCTTCACGATTAAAGTCCTGAAACCTTAAAGTGTTTGTTGTCACCTTTTCATAAACCTTTAAAGGACTTGAGTCATAATACATGTGAATCTTTTGAGTCTTCCCTAGATTGACAGGTGGCATCCATTTCTAACTTTTTCATCTGAAGATTCATACGATTCTAAGTAACACATGGCACCCCCTGGTCTCGTCATGTCATCTAGAATGATTCCATCTTCAACACGTCACTACAAGGGATGACCTTTCATAAATATAACAAAGAGCTAACTCGCAAACCCATGAAGCAATAGTATGCGGAAATATTAAATCCTAATTAATTAAGTTAATCTTGGTCAAAGGATAATTAACGAATTTACACTTTGGATTTCAGACATTCACCTTTCATCACATCTTAAAATATATGAAGTCCGAACTTCTGAAACACTTGAACTTAAATGTGATTAAATAAAACTTAAAAGTGATTATCAGATAATTAATCATTTCTTAGTTTCAGGTTTCGGGGATTTCTTTTCAAGCTACATTTAAAAACCCCGAAGTCTGAATACCTGAAGAAATTGAAGTTAGACATGATTAATTAATGTTTTAAGAGGGATTATCTCATAATTAACCTTTCGCGGATTCGTGATTCAAGAAATTTCAAATCTGTTTCATCCAAAACTCCCGAACACAAATCACCGAATATTAATGGCATTGATCACAAATCAACGGTAATNATTAATTAATGTTTTAAGAGGGATTATCTCATAATTAACCTTTCGCGGATTCGTGATTCAAGAAATTTCAAATCTGTTTCATCCAAAACTCCCGAACACAAATCACCGAATATTAATGGCATTGATCACAAATCAACGGTAATTATTTTTAGCATGGATTATAGATCGCTAGGTATACTTTCTAATTAAGGTTAATAAATTTGTTGTCAGTAAAGGTATACTCGAATCAATGCACCTCAGGTGAATAAGAATTCTTGATTTTGAATTCCATTTTTCATCTTTGCAGAATAGTAAGTTTTTCCAACTAATAAGCTCATGCATTCCGCTGCAACAGGTAATCTCATTCCAATTTTATCAATATCATGGCACCACGAAAGATGATTAAAGCAGTTGGTGAAGGTGCAAATATGAATCCTGACATTATTTCAGATACCTCACCGTGAGCCACAGACACTAAGAAATATTGGACACATGTGTTTGAGATTCTGGAACATGAGCTTATAAATTTCCCAGAAGATTCTGGTGATGAAGTGAACGACACTCATGAAGCTAAACTCAGGGATATAGCACAATCAGAGCTACACAAAATAGCTGCATGACTGAGACTCATGCCGTATAACGACATGATAGGTTGGGCCCTAGAAAACATCGATGTTCAAACCAGGAGAACTTTCAACTCTCAAAAGGTTGTTGTTGGGTCTTTTCGACCAGAACACGTACAAGTAATGTATAATCTATCCCCCAATTTTAAATATAATTTCAATGTTGCATTCATGCTGGAGTTTGAACAACAGGAGTGTATACAATATGAAAAAATATATCATGATATAATCAAGTCTTGGTCGGGGAACCCAGAGAAATTCAGAGCTGACGCTCATGGAATTTATGCCACAACGTCGTTGGATACTCATATGATTTATGTAGCTATGATTCTATGAAGTCTATTTAGGAAGAAGAGTCTCACTCATTTCCAGGTGGCATGGGGTTCAATTATGAACGAGGTGGCCGAGGGCTACTCTTTTAACCGGGCCAAAATTTTATTAGACAACCTGGCTAAAGAAATCACAAAATACAAATTGGCAAAGTCAAAGGGGGAGCCCACACCTTTCTATATGTTTGTGTATATCATGGACACTATTTTCTTCATAACCCCTTTTCCACTGATGAACTGGAGCGGGACCCCAACCAACGATGAACCTATTCACTTATATCACTCCATATTTCTTATATGAAATATGTCATCATGTAGTGGTTCCCATTCATATAGATTTATATGGTTTCCCACCCCCTCAAATTTCAGACAAAATCATGGGAAATATGGGCAAAATAACAGATTGGTTCATAAACAAAAACTTCTCTTACATCAGGGTTTTCAGATGCTCAATCCATCCCCATGATCTCCCAAGGATTTTACAAGACCATCTAGTATGCCGAGAAGTGTCTTATCAAACATTGATAGGGGGCATCAATAAGGAGTCGAAAGCAACCCAGAAAAAGGTATGGCCTACCTTCCCTCTCCAGGTTGGTATGTTTTCATTATTAGACTTTGGTCACTCCAAAGTGGAGGTTGTGGCTCTAGAGGATTTCAAGTTGGTTGACATCGAATTTAAGAGGCATGACCCCCACAAAATAGTGGAAAACCACCTAGCCCAATACAACCTGAAGAGATATATGCATGAAAACATACCACATGATGAAATATTCAGGGGAGTCAGGGATTATGAGGAACTATTGAATAGAGTCCAAACTTTGTCCCCAAATCAACATGCCAATTTATTTAGTTTTCAAATACATAGAAGAAATAGCTTGCAAAAATTACTACAGGGAAAATCGATAGCCACTTCACCTACACAGGAAACTATACCTCTAGGTTTTGAAACAGGGAGCTCTAGAAAATAGGATATTGAGGAAATCCCAAAGAGCACCAAGGTTTTAATGTAGGAAGTGGAAGCTTCATTATCAAGTCCATTAGGCACTCAAGAAAAGGCTCAAGTCGAAGCTTTCCTAAAGCAAGGGCAGGGTACGTCTCCCTCTACACCAGGCACATCTCCTGCCAACACTGTTCATAAACAACTGTCTAAGGAGATTGGTTATCTTATTACTTCATTAACACCTTTACAATCTAGTTTCAAAAATCCTAGTTCCAAAGTCATTTTTATAGGTTATCTCTGTTGGAGAAATTTCTATTTTCGACACACTAGTTTAGTGGGAGTTAACTGACTAGTTCTATTTTAGACTTTCTATTTTTACCATCACTATTATGCATGCATGCATTCCTAAGGAAAACTAACTGCTTGATTGATTTTCTTAATTATATAATTTTTTTCCCTATATATAAGTGTATTCCACTCATTCATTGTATCATATTGATCATGATCTATGTATCAATCATTAGCTCATTCGAGTAGTGTGAATATATTTTCTCATTCTTCCATATTGAATCTCTCTTCCTTTCTTGATAATCTTTGTTTGTACTTTCTTTAGCTAGATCTTCTGTGTAGGTTTCCATGAAACACTAACATGGTATCAGAGCTATGTTTCTTGGAGCAATCCAGACAAGCCAAAGAATAAGGAAAATCGACGTTTCAATGAGCTAAATCCGTGGTCGTACCTTTCAAAAATTATTCCTCCCAAAATATTACATTTTGGAGGAAACGACCAACTAGGAAAGTAAATTGGCCCATTTTGGAAGAGGGTTTTCAACCGTTTGGTGCGATTCTTCACCGTTTTCTCATAAAGTGAGCCGCAAGATAGCCTCCTGAAACTGATACAAATCTGTGTTCATACCTTTATACATTCATTTCTCCCCAAATATTACATTTTGTAGGAAATGACCCACTTAGGAAAGTAAATCGGCCCATTTTGGAAGTGGGTTTTCAACCGTTTGGAGAGATTCATCACCTTTTGCTCATAAAGTAAGTTGCAATATCATCTCTTGAAACTGATACAAATTTTCAATTAAAGTGCCCTTTCTATCGTGATTTCTTAATTTTTCACTTGCAGATTGAGAGTAAATTTTTAGGGGTTATTAGAAATAGTAGGAGAGATGGATATGACAACTATTATACACTCACACTTGGTGTTAATCCTCACACCACACAATTATTTTGATTGGAATCCCAAGGCGACATTCCAACTCAAAAGAAAAGGACTATATAATTTGATGATGGCGACAAAAACAGAACCTACATCAACGATTGAGAAGATGAGATGGGTGAACCGTAAGGATGAAGCCACATGACTACTTCTTGAGTTAATCTCCACTGATCTATGGTTTTATGTTTCTGCATGCAAGACTCCAAATGAGATTTGGACCACCTTTGAAGGACTCTTTGGAAAGAAGGATGAGATGCGAGGTCATATGCTTGAGGTAGATTTGAATACCTTAGACCCTAAATTTTTTGATAATATGCAAGATTTTTTTAATAAATTTAAATCTTTTCTATTGATCTTGAGTGAATGTGGTATTGATAAGTCTACACAAGATAAAAAACTTGTTCTAACAATCTTGGCCAAGCTAGGACCAGAATACACTGTATATGTCTCCAATTTCCATTCTGGCGGGTGTCTTTTTGGAACAAATTGGAAAATGCCTACATTGGCTCAGTTCATTGGATTTCTTACACAATATCAGACAAAACTCATACATATGGGCCTCATGGAAGATCCCAAAGCACATTCACTCACCATGCATTATGGAAAAGGTTCATACAATCAGAAATAGAAGCAGAAACGAAAGGAGTTATTACATCCAGAGTCAAAGAAGGAGGGATATTCCAAACCCTTCAAGGATTCTTCAGGTTCCAAAGATTCTTCAAATTCCAAAGGGAAGAAGAAGAAGGGAAAATAATGCACATATTTCAATAAACTGAATCATGAAGAATCCACATGCATGAAGAAGCAGATCGATCTTATGACACATGTACTTCAGAGGAATAACCTTGGAGACTTCATTCTTGAAGGAGCCAAGAAGAAGAAGGAAGAAGACCATGCGGATATGAAAGGTAATCATCATGCTTTGGTTGCAATTAATTCCTCATCTGATTCATGGATTATATATTCTGGTGCATCCCATCATATGTAAGTGAAAGAGGAAGTTTTATCTTCCTTAAGTCCATGCTTAAGACCCCCTATTCTCATGGGGGATGATACTCTAGTAGAAGTAGTAGGAGAAGGGAGAGTCGAACTCCACAATGGAAGTTTTGAGAATGTTTTACATGTTCCAATGATTTCTATGAATCTACTCTCAGTTTATCAGATCACTCAGAAAGGTAAAAAGGTTGAATTTACATCAGATTCAGTTTCAGTAATTGACATGCATGACAATTCCATCATTGCAATTGGTGAGGTGGATCACAAGTCAAGGTTTCATAAATTCACTAAGTTTTCTGATGATGACTCCTCTATTCTACTTACACATAAGGAGATTACTTTACATGCACATCCAATGCAACATGCATATACTCTTTTTCTTCCATCAGTTTCAGACATCAGAGATAATTCCATACACTCAGATTTTGTACATGGAAATAAACATGTAGTACATCCAGATAAGAAGTCAACGCCGAAGTTTCAGTAGATGCCCAAGAAGGAACATACCACACTTCAGGCAGTAGACAACCTTGCAGGGAATCCATTGGATCCGAGGAGGACTCGATCTCATCATGAGGAGCCTTCTCATGTATTTTCAGCTTCAGAACCTACGATGCCCATGCATTTCTATATGGTTCAATCTACTGATCCGCATAACTACAATAGGGTTGTGGGAAATCCATTATGAAAAGTACCCATGCAAAAGGAGTATGAATCACTCCTACAGAACCAGACTTGGAATCTAGTTCCACTTCCACCTAAAAGGAATATTTTCAGGTCCATATGGGTCCACGGGATCAAGAGGTACAAGGCCCTATAGGTTGCCAAAGGAATTCATTAGATCCATAAATATTTCTACATCTTCACGAAGACTTTCAATGAGCAGAAGTTTCAAACTTTGCAGGATTGTCTTGCAGTGAAGAACACAATTGTCTAGCAGCTGTTATTTTCTTCTTTTGATACATTATCTTCTGAGGGGGGGTTTTGTTCCCACGTGGTTTTCCCTCTTTCCTCATTTTTATTCAGTGTTCATTAGTTGCATTGTACATGA